>JAMPIV010005170.1:137500-422500 GCA_024509875.1 Oreohelix idahoensis | reverse complement strand
GTGATGATGCAGTGAGAAATAGGACGTGAGATACAGTGCTAATGCCGCTGGAAAAAAGAAACAGCTGGCAAAGCCAAATTTAGAAGACATGGGCAAGATGTGATCAAAGGAGTGGGCGATTCAACTAAGGAAGTTTGAGCACAAGATGATTCATCGCCTTTGTCCGGGAGATATTGCCAATACCAGGATGTTACAAGTTTGAAACAATCTTTTTGTAACTTTCATGTAATTGAGAACAATTAGCCTAACTGCGGCACAATGAAAATATATGGAATAATCACAGGTTAAGAGCTCCCATTACGACATGTTGTTATTATACGGTGTTGTCAATAAGCAACCTTATAATTACCTGCTGTTTCATAATTTCAGAGCTAAATTGTCTTAATCTGCCCGTAAACACGGACCGAGTTCGAAGGAAGACGATCAATTCGTGTCTGTGTTGCTGGGAATTGAATCACGAGCAATAGTTCGCAAAATATAAGACTAGAGTTTGGAATAAAGATAAAAGTAAGGAAAACACTGGCGAACACACGTAGATTATCAACAATGGAAAGACGCACAACACATTTATACCAAGCCAAGAAATATAAATAGCTAGAAAGTCACACGCGAAGACATTACGTGAAATAATTTTGTCGTGATTTTTCTGCTGCAAGTCTTCATGACGGCACTACTTCTGTGGTCATTCATCCGGATGGACTGATTATAAATCTATGGAACAACGCTTCAAAATTGGTATGGTGAGAAATGACGCCAATGGATTGAAATTCGACAAATTTATTAACAGCTAGTTTATTACAACATGTTTTGTAAATGTACGGATATCCTTTAAAATTATGCCTTGGTACTTAAATAAAAAGGAAAATTTACTATTAAATCCGTCTCCACATAATTATTGAAAGGAGTAACGACCAGAGCGATTAAATAGGCCGAGTGAGTGCAAATGTAACGAACTGCCTTTATTATCTACTGCTAAATATAAATACTTACTTACTGAGTCGTTCCTGCTCTACCCTGGGGTGAAAATAAGCATAAATTCAAGAAATTGAGTCCAGAGTCAAACATCCGCCATTAATAAGGATGGAAACAACATGTGCGTTGTTTCAACAGGCGCGAAATTCAGTTCCCCGACCGAAAAAACATACCATGAAAAAGATCGCAACTTTGGTAGGAAAAAATTTAACATAATAACCTCACGGATGAATGGATACGTTGTACTGGCGACCAGGTTTTCAAGGTTCAAGCCTGGGCGTTGGGGCTTGAAGCAGTGTCAACGACCGGGATTTTGACTGAATAATCTGAACGGCTCCTGAGATAAACCCTCTGTGGATGGGAAGGAGCGAAGCTCCTGACCGGGTTGGAAGGAAAGTCCTCAGGTTCCCCAGCCTCGCAATGACATGTCATTGGGCCGAAGAGCTGAAAGCCCAAGTGCCGCTGGTTAAGAAAAAAAAATGAATGGATAAGGCAATTGTAATATATAACGGAAAAACACACTGACACGGTTCAACACAGTCCGCGTCAATTTAACTCTTTGCAACCGAAAAACCGAACGGTGGCGCAACCATGTGGCAAATTATTCTCTCAACTGATGTATAGTATGCCTTTTGGTTATACTCAGATAGATCGTGTCTGCGCATTGCACAGTAAAAAAAAAAAAAAAGTATCGTAACTCTAAGCGTTTTCTTGTTGATAGTCTGAAGTTTGCGTTTGACAGGAAAGAAACATTCACACCAGCCTTTCGGGGAAAATATGGAAAACGTGGGCATTGCACTGCTCTTTAAGTAAAAACTATATTCAACATCCACTAAAAGAACACGCGTGCATTTAATTCTTTTCATTGGTCAGTGTATTAGAAAAACATTCACATCAGCTTTTAGGGAAAAGTTCTTAATTCCCCCCTCTTCCCACCCCCCATTCATATTGCACAGATTTCCTCGCAAAATGCATCGCTGGTAGTTATCTTTCTTCTTCTTCCTCGTTCGTCCTGAAAAGGACGTTGGTTGCGCTGTGTCGCCGGTTTACAGCGAAGCTGAGATTTTTGCGCCTTTCGGCCCGACACATCCGACTTCCGCACGGCATTTTTTTGGGACCGGGTTTGTCTGCCCTATTTGATCCCTACTCACTCAGCCAGACTGCAGTGATGCAGCCTGTTTCCAGGACCACCACTTGGAGGTGGAGTAGGGTCTTGGTCAGCTCTGGTTCACTGACCCTGACGCAAGCAGTCAAGCTATGAGTCGCTGACTACATTCATCTCGTTTGCTGCGTCTTCGGTCCCGCTGGTAGTTATTAGGATGTGTCTCTATCTTAGCTTTATACATACCAGCAGAGAATGAATAGAGTTCATAAAAATTTGTAGTCAGACGGATATGAGCAATACAATGTGCTTTGCTATAAATAAGAATTGATTACAATTAATAGTTTTAAGGGGATGTAAGGTATTGAGGGGTTATATGTCCGATTTCGCTCAAATGATTATCGATACAACGGCCAATTTAGTCGCCCAAGTCGATAACTCTTAAATAATAATTCGGTGTGTAATAGAAGGTTAATTTGGAATTTTGATTTTTTTTCTTTTATAACGTTCGTTGTTGATTTTTTTAATGTGCTTATAAACCTCGAGGAAGTTCCCTGACGAAGGCCTTGTGGCCGTAACGTTGGCTATTTTCTTTGTCTTTTGTCCTCGTAAGACGAATTATCTTTTTTCGATTTTTTTTCCCACACCCATCCATTATAAACCTTGCAAGTCTTTAATGTATTCTTAATCCATTTTGGTATCGAAATAGTTAATTGTTCTTATTTTGGTGTGTTTTCGCCTATGTATACTATATTTCTGTTTTTATTTTATTTTAACGAAGCTAGTTGTCTTTGCGACTTTATACTGAAGAGTTCATTCTCTGATCCAAAACATAATTATTTAATGCAGGGTCAGTTGTTGACTCCGGAATTACAGTTCTCTTACAACTCGCCTTCATCTTCATGTCTCATTCAATAACAGTACATTCTTCCACCTTCACTACAGTGTGCGTCGTTGAAACTGCTGGCAGCTGCCAGGTCAAAGCATTATGTATTGGATGTTATTGTAAAAACGAAGTCATCAAGATGGTAACATTTTCTAAGGCAACATTTATATCAGGTTTATATGCTATAACTATTCAGACGTATGGGCCCCAGGCAAATTTGATACGAAAGCCATTCCAGTTCGAACCTAGTTTTCAATGACAGTGACTGATAACAATGAACCTTAATTAACTTAAGAATTTCAAGTGGTGCTTGAGACTACCATTAATAACATTGTTTGCGTTCCTGGTGTCATTAAGTTACTTAAATGGTGCAGTATGCGTTGTCATTTTTTTATTTGTTTATTTATCTTTTAACCACTTTTTATTTAACATGATATAAGGCTTATATATTTGTCGCATTTCGGGTATTATTTTACACTAATCGTAAAGAGAGACTTAAATATTTGTCGCATTTCAGATATTATTTTACACACATCGTAAAGAGAGACTTAAATGTTTGTCGCATTTCGGGTATTATTCTACACTCGTTGCAAACAGAGGTTTGTGACATCTCAGATATTACTTTAAATCCATCTTAAATAGAGGCTTTTATATTTGTCACATGTCAATTATTATTCTTCATTCATCGTAAAGAGAGGCTTATATTTTGGTCACATTTCGCATATTATTCTACATGTATCGTAAAGAGATGTTAAATATGTGTCACATTTCGGATATTATGCAACACTAATCGTTAAAAGAGGCTTATAAATTTATCATATTTCGGGTGTTATTCTACACTAACCGTTTAGAGAGGGTTATATATGTGTCGCATTTCGGATATTATTCTACACTCATCGTAAATAGAGTATTATATGTTTGTCGAATTTAGGATATTATTCTACACCCATCGTAAAGAGAGGCTTATATATTTGTCACATTTCGCATATTACTTTACACTCATCATAAAGAGAGGTTTATATATTTGTCGCATTTCGGATATTATTCAACACTCATCGTAAAGACATGTAACTCATACATGCAAATCTCACCAGGAACGTAAGCTTCGTGCATACCGTGACACTCTTTTCTTCGTGATTCCTTAACTCCTGACTGATGAAGCAGTCAGTGGTCATCCCGCCTAGTGGCGTCTTGTAGGGCAGCAACAAACTGTCCCCATTTTGCTCGGTCACTGGCCATCCTTCTTGCCGTGCCCCAACTCTGGTTTATACGTTGCATCTCAGTCTCCACTGTTTTCCGCCAGGTTATTTTTGGTCTGCCTCTCTTTCGCCGTCCTTCTGGGGCCCATAGCATAGCAATTCTGGTGATGATGTCAGAGCACTGTATTAATTTTGCCTGATTTTAAGACAATTAGATCGCACTCGGGCCCCTCTGTATTTTCCAGGGGTCTCTGAAGAGACAAAGAAAGAATATACCTACTGCTTCCTAAGGCATGCATTGGAGGAGGTTAAACTGAGGTTGTGCATGGGAGGGTTGTTAACCTCATCATGTTAAACACATTTTTTAAATTTAATTTTTATATAAATTTACTTTTTAAAAAAAGTCTTTCTACCTCTTCTTTATATATATATATATATATATATATATATATATATATATATATATATATATATATATATACAGTATATATATATATATATATATATATATATATATATACTGTATATATATATATACTGTATACCTCTTCTTTATATATATATATATAGGGTGTTTATAAAGTCTCTGTACAGTGAAATTTACGCCCGGGCGAGACTACGTCACCAGAAATGTGGTTTTCAGTTGGGGCTTGTTGTGTAATGCTGCACACGGGATTGTGGAACACAGCATTAGAACACAGAATATCACGACGTAAATTTGCATCATTCGTGACGTAATTTCTAAAATATTTTTCAAATTCACTGCACAGCGACTTTATAAACACCCTGTATATACAAAATATATATTACGAGTACTTTTCCCTCAGTCGGCTTTCCAGTCCTTGTTTTCATTATTTTTTTTTTCTTTATGCTTTTAATGTATTATTCACTTCCGGTTTCCGGTTCAGTAGCGGGCATTTTTACTCCAACATGTGACACACATCAGGGAGTATTTTTCTCTTATTTCTATAGTTTCAAGTTCTCTACTTAATTCTCGCTTTCTTGTCCTTCTGTCTTTTGTTTGTCTGTCCATGACGAAGGCCTTGTGGACGCAACGTAGGTTTTTCCTTGTCCTTTTTCGTAGTAAGACGTATTCCTATTTGTGCTTTTGTTTGTTGTCTTCCAAGTTAAACACACTGCTACATAAACCCCACAGCAAAAGCATATGATTGCTTTTGGGTGTAAGCTTCTTGCAAGGGGACAACTTCCTGTGGTGTCTCGCAGGGAGCTAAAAGGGAATGAAGGAAGGAATGAGATTGCACCTGGGGACCTCATATGCCAGACTCTCTCTCTAAACGCTTAGGATTCAGCTCCAGTGCTTTCAACTCCACTTAGTTATTTTTCTACGAGGTCAACCACATGTGACGACGCAAAGAATAAAAATCGGAAATTTGCGTTTTACACCCGATCTATTTTTTTCTGACGGTTCGTTGGCGAGGCTGAATGGATAGAACTTTGCTTCCAGATAAGCAGTAACCAAAACCTCCTACTTTCACTACCTTCATCGAGCATGGTTAACAGACCGCAGTTAAAAACTTAAACGCTGACTGCTCTTCAATAGCTTAGCAGACTTAGCCGCTGCGTTGGCTTGACTGACGTCTGCCACTGCCCTGGGCATTGTTTGCCGTCATGTTGAAAGCTCAAATGAGATTTGCTTCGATTAATTCGACATCTTCGATAGTGTTATGAAGAAAGCAAAATGACTTCCGAAAAGTCCAGAACGAGAAGTGATTGCTAACAATTGATTGGTTGTTATTTTAAGCTTTTTTTTTAAAAGACGTCTGGGGATATTCTTAATGTAACGGAATGTTTATTTTTACATTTGGTACAAATAATGGTGGGTGGACTGGTATGATTTTGGGGGTAGGGAGATGAGGAAGGGGAGCATACCACTCAGTGGTATAAGAATTCTATGATTAAGAACTAAAAATCCTAATGATGTCATACTGCCCCTAATCTCCTGGATAGTGAGATCGGATGTCTAGCTTTCTTGGATAAGGGCAAAATAATAGAAGAACCGGTGTGCAAGTTGCGCACGTAAAAAAAAGCCCACGACAGTTGGAAATCGTAAAGAGTAGGCCATAAAGCCGCTGATCTGGCAAAATTTAAAAACGTGAAACCTACCAACCACAAACATATTTATAGAATATGGGATTCCTATTTATATACATTTGGATTCTCGCCGGTGCTACGGAGTTCGTGCACTGTTCTGAAATCCTCCTTGTGTGATCTAAAGGATGAGATGGAGCACTGATGGAGTTGTCCGTGTGCAATGAAGCAGGTCCTGAAATCCAAAACGAAAATCAAGAATAGTGAAGGAATTTTAGAATCAAATTAAAACACTGGGGCTTCGTAAACTTTATGATGTCGGTGACCAGTTCTCTTCCTCGTTGCCTTTGCCATCTTTAGCTCAAGAGTAAAGTCAGGCACCCAATAACAGCTGGGTAGATTGGAATGCTACCCGCTTAGCCAATTAAAGATGATTTTTTTTTTTAGAAGTATCATATTAGTAATGTAGTCAATAACATTACCTTGAAAGGCGTATTTAATGTTTGAAAAGTATTCCGCATGAAGGCATGATCGACTAGCAGATGTAATACTTTGAAGACTTGGTTCAACTTTTGTCGGAACAGAAAAAAGTAACTGACAGAACTAGTGTCTTTAAAAAGTCGACAATGAAAATTGATACATCCATAAAAGGCGAAACCAAAGTTAACCCAAGATACCCATAAATATTATTAACTCGCCCTTTCGAATAATTAATATTTGTTTCCGGTTTAGTTGCTTTGGTGTACAACCCCCACATTGGATCCAAATTTGTAGACATTAATTTTGTGATTTATTTATTTTCAACTTTTAAACACGGAATGACAGTTAAGTTGATATATTTGACGGTTCTGGAGAGCAAATTAATGATGATTCTGGAGAGCAAATTAATGATAATTCTGGAGAGCAAATTAATGATGATTCTGGAGAGCAAATTAATGATGATTCTGGAGAGCAAATTAATGATGATTCTGGAGAGCAAATTAATGATGATTCTTATGTAATTGGGTGGAATAATGAGGTTGATGGCGATAGTGACAAAGACGTTTTTTTTTTTGAATTTGTTGGACCTAGGTGGATAGATTAACGAAATCTAGGTGGGTCTATATTGGCGACGGGGGTATCTTAGCTGCTACAAACATCTGGCAAAGGCAAGGATTAACTAATCCAGAAATCCGCAACCAAGCACAGTGGCTCCGATAAAATAACCAGTTATATGCTCATCTGAAAAAAATAGTGATTTCACAAATTTTTAACTGGAAGGTTAAAATCTAATATGGCTGCCAGGTCACAAGAACTAACTTGCATATTACTGTGACGGTATTGCCTCCCCTGCTTTGCAGTAGTGGTCCAACAGTGGCCAAAACTCAAGAGTATCTAATATGGGCTTCAAAGGTGTCTACATTCGCACAAGATTACTCTTGGCAGAGATGTAGATAGAAGGGTAATGACACTTCTATCACAAAGGGAGTCTTCACAAGATATTCAGATAAGCGAAAACAATGCTGCTTTGGCTTAGCACGTTAATCCTAGAATCTGCCGACCACTTTCGTGAAGAATTAAGCCATGATTTATGTTAGCTCGTTTAAGCCCCCACCTCTGATTAACTCAGGGGAATTTTTATTATTCTGGTATAGATCAGTTTAAAGTGTGTAGTAAATTGACTGAGACAAACATGCAGTAACTTTAAAATGATTAAATTGAATTTAAATTTGTAAATTTACAAATAACAATATTTAATGATCAATTATAGTTTAACAGTTTGGAAATAATTTGAATAGTTATGGATCAAGAACAAGTTATCACCACGGTCGTCCTAGGAGGTAAATTGTTACAAGAAGTTCAAGTGGCAGCATATATTGAACGTAGCTGCCAATGACGGTTCTGCTCCGTCTCATGGGTTGGTTGACACTGCTCACACTCGTCTCTGGTCAAGGCTGACGGGTGTAGCTCGTTTCCCAGAAATGTCAGGGACAGTCTACAAAGATGGTCCTTCGTCTTAAAGCTTAGGCCACTGTTCCCTTCTTGTTCCAGAGATAGTACTTTCTGATGGTACCACCAATAACTATGGTAAAGAATAGAAACGAAACGCTTTCCGGAGTATTGCGTTTTCCAACACATGATTATGAGTCCCTATCTTCCCATTCCACCATCCTCTTTAACTCAGAATTTACCATCGATGAGAATTAAATTTAATCCCTCGGGATAAATCTTTGTTTTACATTTAAATTGAATAGCTTTCGCTTTACATTACATTTAAATGAAAAGGTTAATAATACAGATAGAATAAGTATACATTTACATTTCCACTTATTGAAAAGTGTTCACAATATAAATTGAGTATGTTTTCATTTATGTTTTACACTGATGTGAAAAGTTTGAAACTTTCATACATTTTAAAGTGCATATGTTAACATCGACATTTACACTGGTTTGAAACTGTAAGTATTATACTTAGAATATACATTATTTCTTTCATCTTTTCCTCCCTGCTCCTTATGGAACTCGGGACTACTTTATGCTTTTAGTTCTCTTTATGAAACTAGCAATAAAGCGCTCACTAGCCCGTGCAGTGGTGGTTCATGAATCATCATTATATACGCTGAAGTTGGCAGCCTCAAAGGACTGGGACATTGTTACGGTAGTTCCATTGCAGTCGTCTGCTAGAGGTTGGCAGCGTGCAATTTTAGGAGTTACAGCATTTAATATAATCTAAGGTAAATAATTCTTGGTCTATTGAACGCTATACACTCGAGCGAATTATGACGTGGTAGCGTTGATAGGTCACGCTCCGTGACTAAGATACGGGACCCCTTTTGTGTTGACCGTCAAGCTGTAAAGACGTGTCCTTTCTCCTTCCAGTGTTGGGCATAGTATTGCCGCACAGTTATATTTTATTCAAGTATGGACATGGGTCAGTCCATGGTTATGGTGAAGAGATAATATGAGTAAGGTTAGTACGTAATTGAATTCAGGGAAGGATAAATTAACAGTCCATAATAATGTGTATTGTCAGGCGCATAATCTCACTGTCGGCCGTTGGAAGCCCCAACCGCACGTACATATAGTTATGACGTTCTGCATACAGTAAGTCGTTTTATTGGACAAGGACTGATATACAGGTATATCTATTCAATCTATTGAAATATGTACTTTTTATGATCAACATGTGTGGATTGTATTTGACGTGTAAAACTGTACATTAAAATGTGTGGACTCAATGAATTGACTTATCCAGTCAATCGAATTGCAAAGTTCAAGTATTGTTTGAAATCTTCCACCCCGCATTCGCTAATTTCCATCGAAAGGCACGATGCACTAGAACTGAATGAAAGACTAACATATCAACAGCAATGCAATGGCCAGAAATTTATAATTGCTTTAGTCATATTACATGGAACATTGTTCAATAAATAATGACCCAAATTAACAGAGCAAAACCACCCCTTGCAACAGTGGTGCCCATTGTCTGGGGATCGAAAAAAAAAATTTCTGGAAGAAACCGATCGAAATTTCATTCATTCGGACAATAGCTGTTTACTTTCAAAAGACTATCACGTGATGTGCTCAAGTATGACCTATTACGCATAGTTACTACTAAAGGTCAACCCTACGTCATCGTTTTTTTAGTTCCAGCCTAAAGCCAGGGTTACAGACTGTGAAACAGCATCTTCGACAAACGAAACTGAATTAAGATGAAACCCTTTGTCAACCGATAGTCAATCATGTTGAAAAGAAGCTTACGATACTTGGCTACATCGTGGGTGCATACTAGCATGGCCCGTGGAAAATAATCGAGCACAAAAAGATAAGTCTAGTTGTGACCTTTGTCGGTTAGAAAACACAGTGCTGAGTCCATTTCGCCTTTTACACAGGGATATGTCTATTCATTTTCATGTATACATGTTATATTTGTCTTCCACCGTTTGTTTTTGTTACTAATTAGTGGGTGGTTGGCGTGGAGAATTAAAACCAATTTCATGGCTCCCTGGATGTCCGAATTGGTTTTAATCGATCGATAGGGCCGTTAATTAATTGCATTTAGCGAAGAACCCATCGATGACTTTGCCGATGACTTGTTCGTTCGTATTTGCCATTAATTGACCTTGCATGTTAGGTGTCTAGTTCCGTGAATAACTGGTGTATTCTAGTGTATTCAGTTTCATTTTATTTAGTTTTGTATCATTGTTGGTAATCTATCTCGTTACTCCTGACCTTGCTATATTTAGGTTCATTTATATAATTGTAATAATCGTCAGATGAGTCCTGTGACGTCATTATTCGTAGTGTCCATATTTCATCTTGCCTTAGTTTCTCCTTGACCTCTCTGCATTTCCGGTTAGTATACTTAGTTCATAAAATCATTTTATTTGTGAAACGTCACTTTTGTAATCGTACTGCTGTTTTGTAAATCTTTGGTTGATGAATTGTATTGTTTTGTTCATCTCATACATTAATAATATAATAATAGTATTATAATTTGATTAATAATAAGATTATAAATGAATTTAATTAATTTTTATGAAATTTGATAATGACTTCGGAGATTGCATCAATTTGCAGCAGTGGTCTAAGACCCTAGTGATGCATTTTTATATATTATGACTAAGGCACAATAGCATAATATATAATGATTAACTATTATAAATTTATAGTTTGCCTTGAATAGGACAAACTTATAAGATAATAATTAGTACATTTTCATAGTACTACAGCGTGGACTTATCAACTATTATAGATTAAATAACATAATTGTGGAGGGATAATACCCATAATTATTAAATATTAAATTTAGATGCATGATATAAATTCAGCATCATGAATTAATAAGGGTATAATACATTGGTATAATGTAATCGGTGAACATTATTGATCTAAATTATTAGGTTACAAATTAGTTGTGGGACATACAACTAATAGTATTATAATATTATAGTTGGTTATATTGATTAACCATGCGTATTGAATAAATATGTTGAATTGACTAGGAGAGTCACATATATAACTGATAAACAAATTGTATTGTTGAATAAGAATAATATTAGACTAAAAAGATATATTATTATATTAAAATGCTTACTTTAGAGGAAACTAGGGCGATTGGACGGAAACATGGTATGGAAGGTGAAATATTAAACTCATTTACCTATGAAGCGACGGCTAGGAAAACTTATATGAATATGGAAATGAAAATACCTACTGCTGAAGAATTAGAAGTTGAGATAAGGCATATTAAGGAATTAAATGAAAAGAATAGTATGGTGTCATTAGATAACAATGAATTACAGGAGTTACACAATGAACATTTACAAGGTTTAAATAAAAAAAGACATTCTAATGATTTAAAGAAGGCCTCGAAGGAATATATGGATTCTCCAAACAAGATAGTTGTTAAAGAAATTGGTGTTGAGGGTATGGAATCAGATAATACGTCTAGGTCGGACATAATGTCTGTTCTAAGGAATCTCCTCCAAGAAGGGATTATTGATGGTTTCCAAGGCCAATACCTTGAAGATTTTATATTAGATAATTTTTTATGTCGTACGGCATCCGATTTAACAAATTTTGTGGATATTAATTTTCATTCTGTCCCACAAATGATAATGGCTAGGGACATAGCGGACTTACTAGGTGGAGTGTTTCGTACTTTTGTAGAACGGTACACACACATCCAACATGGTTCTATAATGAATAACATTCATAATGCTATTCTCTTCGACAATGATTATGATCAACAAATGCACAACACGTGGAATAAGCAGAAAAAAGTAACAATTTTAGAAACTATTGATGAGAAAAGAGAAGAGGAGTTATTGGATATTATTGCCAGTCAAGAAAAGACTATAAGTGACTTGCGAAAGGAGGCAAGTTTACTGAAGTTTGAAACCAACACTGATAATTTGAGATTAAAGACACGGGAAGTGGAACTTGCAAATCAAGAAGTAAAATTCCTTCAGGTTCAAACAGAAAGTTTGACTAATAATAAAGTCTCTAATCTGGAGAAATCACTGATGGAAAAGAAAAATAAGATTTTGAACCTTACTGAAATCAATAAAAGTCAGATCAATGACATTTCATCGAAGGATATTGAGATCATAAAGTTGAAGGAAACAATAACGAGGCACAAGGATAGGGAGATCGCCCTTACCAATGAGCTGATACAGCAAAAAGGTGAAGATGAGAATAAGTTGTCAACAATGGATTTTGAAATTGCTGCGTTGAATAATAATTTGTCGGTGTTGATAGTGGATCTTACTAAATGTCGTAGTCAGAGGAAAGAATTAGAAGCCTCATTAGAATCCACCATTGAAAAAAATAAAGCGTTGGAGTCTGAGGATAAGAAACTTGCATTGAAAATTTCACAAGATAATGCCTCATCTTACCAAAGAAAACTGCATGCACAGTGTGCACATATTCAGTCGTTGTTATCTGAAGTTGGTCGACTGAAAACAATTGATCAGGCAAATGTAGCTTTGAAACTGGAAACCTACACACAGGGTGTTAAGATTCAAGAGCTTACTTCAGAATTAGCTCGATTGCAACCAATTAAAGAAGTTAAGAAAATAGCAAATAATAAGATTGATACTGCGTTAAGGTCAGATGGTCATGCAGACCAGGCCATCCAATGTGAGTTGATTTTCACTAATGATGTGCAGTTAGGATCCATTTACTATGATGAGGAACAATATGAACAGTTCTGTCTAAACAGGGGCATTAAAACAAAGATTGAAATAGAAAAAATGGAAAATGAGATTGTATCATTTGATGACAATGATATAATGGATGTATGTCATACATATAATGATAAATATTACGAATTTTATCTTAGACAGGAAAAAAAGCTGGACGATGAGGTTACCTCATTGAAACTGATGCTGAATGACCAGATAGATAAAGTGAAATCTTCCACGCGTGACTTGGCATTACTGCGTGAAGATAATAAGACACTTATGGTTGATTCCCATAGAGGTAATGAGACGTGTGGATTTAATTGATGAAGTGCAATCAGAAAACGAAGAAGAGAATACAGAATCTGGTATTAGTGTTACTGTATCTACATCGAGTGATGATTGTCTCATGGATGACAGGGTGACTGCATTAGAGACGTTACTCCTAGCTGAGAAACATAGATATGCTGACCTTGAAAATGAAACACGACAACAGATCTATGAACTGTCAACAGCATTGATCACACTCGATTCTTTATGGGATAAGGAGAAGAATATTAACCCTAACTTGGATAAAATAAATAAGAAACAGAAGCAGGAGATTGCTTTCCTGACTTCTGAAAGGGATAATTTAAGAAAGAGGGTCGATTGTCTACTCGATGTACTGGCAGGTAAAAATATATTGATGAACGACAGAGGGAATAAACGTATTTTACGACATGCAGTCAGTACTAAGTGCGATACTAAGGTGTCTACACACCCAGTGAGGATTATTAGATCATTCCGGGGAAAATATACTTTCCCTCGACAAGCTACTGCTAATTCTGAAAATAGATGTTGGCGACAGGATCAGGCTACAACTGATCCAAAGAAAATTGTTGATGATGTCGACATTAAAAAGGAGAGTACTAAGAAGAATAAGATGGTGAAAAATAATGTTGGAGTTAAGAATAACGGAAAGATACCAAATAAAATTAATACCAGCACATTTAAACAAAAGAATGTAGGTCGTTCTTTTGATCCGTCTACGACTACATGTGCTACAAATACATCATTACAGGGTAAGGGTCATCATACTCAGGCCCAACATACTATTCCAGTCTATCGAAAGAATAATACTTACATGAGGGACATACATGTCAATGTACCTCAAGCAACTCATGTTGCACATCAATCTTTTTCCCATGTTAGTGACAATGGTCCTACTTATATTGGGAAGGGTACATATTCTCGTACTGTATTAGTTAGCAATCTGCCACAAAGTACTACATGGCAGACAATTGGCAATTTATTTCAATACACGGCAGACGTTAGGTCCGTGCGTCTGTTACCACCTACCAATAACAGGTATGGTGAAGCTCTGGTTACATTTCGTAACAACAGAGATGCTCGAAAGGTTATCGAGCTTGACAATGGTGTTTATTTTCACCACCATTCTTTGAGATTGAAATTAGTACCTGATTCTGCGTCACGCATATAACAGGTTACGGTAACACTGTTCGTCACATCTTTGATGACTTAGCACTAGTCAGTCATCATTTCTTTTCTTTATTGGTCATTTATTCTTATATGACTTAGATCTTGTAGGCTTGTCTATTAGGTGACACTTGTGTTGTCTTATCTACGATAACACTTCGTATTTCTGTCTTTATTTGTTTTACCATGCCTACAATAGACAGTAACGTGATTGACTGTTCTAACTATGCTCAGCCAATGCAGCATAAGTTTCGTGTATCGTCTATTTGTCTGTATAAAAGACAGGCTGCTAAAGGTGACATGGACCGATGACTGATAGAATATTTCGGAAAATACTTGATATTTTTTCACATCCACCTATTTTGAAACTACTAGATGCTTCTAAAATGTTTATCCTCCGAACAGATGCTAGTAATTACGGAATTGGCGCTTGTTTGCTCCAGTATCACAACGATGTCCTCTATCCGATTTTATACGTCTCACGAAAGCTCAAGACGGCAGAAACCAAGTACTCTACGGTAGATAAGGAGGTGCTGGCTGTTGTCTGGGCGATTAGCAAGCTACAGAAGTTCCGCTTGGGTGCACCTTTCGTGATCCAGACCGATCAGAAGGCGGTGGCATCGCTACGTCGTGCTAATCTTAAAAGCCCTAAGCTGACAAGATTCGCCATTCTCCTTCAGCCGTTCAAGTTTACAATTCAATACATATCAGGCACAGAGAATATCGTTGCTGACGTTCTATCTAGGAACCCGTTGGATGTCGATTGATTAACATTTATATTCTTTGAATGAATTAACGAAAGTACTTATAACAAAAGACAGAATCCTATCGTTAAACTCTCGATCTGTGAATGAAACGTCGACTACAAGTCAAATAAATGATTAGGCTATTAGAGACATGCGTCATACGAAATGAATGAAAGCAAAAGATATTGTGTTCGTATTTACACTGGGACTTCGGTTAGTGTCCATTCATGCTACAACTAAATGCAACAAATTCGGAAATAATACTTGAAGTCAAATTGGACAAAATTCGTTACGTGACATTACTGATTATGACGTGATGAAGATCTACATTTCTTCCGAATTAAAAACATTTGAACATTCTTTTTTCTAATGGAAATTCACAAGGATATTAACTACGTATGGATCGTCATACCCAAAATTAATTAATTTCTAGTTATTAGTTGAATTAATAAAGAAATTAAAATGAAATGTGAGAGAAAGATAAAAAAATGAAATATGAAAAAAATGAAAGAAAGAAAAGAAAGCTCACACAATTCTGAGACAATATTCATAGATCTAATTATGAATGTCATAATTATATTGTATATTTGATAACTTTGTTGACATATTACATACTATTTTATTACATAGTTAGTTAAGTTAGATAGTTAGTAACTACTCAACACACATAATTAACTTTAAACACACATAACTATATTAATTGATATTTTTTTTACTTTACGTTACTTGTCTGTACTTCTCATTTTTTCTTTTCTTATAACATTTTCTTTCATTGTCTTTAATTAGATGTTTAATAACTTCATTCTTAATACACACTTACTATGATTTAATCTTAATTAGTTAGATTAATCTTGACATGACATTTCATTACGACAGACTTTAAGTTAATTAAATAAAAAGGTATTAATATTTGACATTTTCTTTTAGTTAATATAACACATATGTATAACTTGTTTATTAGTATATTACATGACTGTTAATTAGTCGACATGACCACGACACTGTTCTAGACAGAACATCGTTGGCCATATGTCGGGTTTTTGTTAAATCTTTGAGATTATTCATTAAGATAGGTTTTGAAAAAAATCTATCTAATAGATTTTTTCCCCCCGGTTGGCAGAGAATTGTTACGGTAGTTCCATTGCAGTCGTCTGCTAGAGGTTGGCAGCGTGCAATTTTAGGGGTTACAGCATTTAATATAATCTAAGGTAAATAATTCTTGGTCTATTGAACGCTATACACTCGAGCGAATTATGACGTGGTAGCGTTGATAGGTCACGCTCCGTGACTAAGATACGGGACCCCTTTTGTGTTGACCGTCAAGCTGTAAAGACGTGTCCTTTCTCCTTCCAGTGTTGGGCATAGTATTGCCGCACAGTTATATTTTATTCAAGTATGGACATGGGTCAGTCCATGGTTATGGTGAAGAGATAATATGAGTAAGGTTAGTACGTAATTGAATTCAGGGAAGGATAAATTAACAGTCCATAATAATGTGTATTTTTCAGGCGCATAATCTCACTGTCGGCCGTTGGAAGCCCCAACCGCACGTACATATAGTTATGACGTTCTGCATACAGTAAGTCGTTTTATTGGACAAGGACTGATATACAGGTATATCTATTCAATCTATTGAAATATGTACTTTTTATGATCAACATGTGTGGATTGTATTTGACGTGTAAAACTGTACATTAAAATGCGTGGACTCAATGAATTGACTTATCCAGTCAATCGAATTGCAAAGTTCAAGTATTGTTTGAAATCTTCCACCCCGCATTCGCTAATTTCCATCGAAAGGCACGATGCACTAGAACTGAATGAAAGACTAACATATCAACAGCAATGCAATGGCCAGAAATTTATAATTGCTTTAGTCATATTACATGGAACATTGTTCAATAAATAATGACCCAAATTAACAGAGCAAAACCACCCCTTGCAACAGACATCACTAGCAATTTTCACATATTAAAATTCACATTGTAATATACATATATAGATTAGTTCACATGTTAGTAAATATAAAATGTAAAATCGCAACTTACGTCAATCTTGGCTCACAGAATGTTTGCTCAGATGAATAAAAGAGACTTGAATCGGCCTCTTACACGCATCTGGGTGTCGTTAATTTAATAAGTTCCCTCTGACTTTGTGTTTTTCCTTCAGTTTCCTCAGACAGCAGCTTTCCTTATTAAAATGATAGAGATTACCGGGCTGTTTTTGTAAGTCCTGATAAATACTCAGATAAAAGTGGTCCGGTCTGATAAAATGGAATTCTGAATTCTAGTCTTCACACTGGCAAGGTCTGGTGTCTTGGCAAGCGATCTTCACAGTAGTTTTGATTGACTGAAGCGTCAGGTTATGCTCACTGCCTTCCCACGCATTCGGTGTTATGAAGCTCAAATGATCAGCCAATCTGATTTGAATATTTTGCATGACTCATCTAGTGCAAAAATTCAAACATTACTTTTCTGGGGACATGGGTGTAAACATCCGATTGCCTGCAGGCGAACTTACAGACATATCGGTAACATCACACGACAATGTGTGTAAGATGTTCATAGTGAACGACGTTGATACTCTAAGGATAGATGTTAGTATCCCAGTGATACAGACTGGTGGGTATAAGCTGTAACATCACTGGCTGATTAATTATATACCTGATGTGTACTGTCATTGGATACTGACTGGTATATCGTGCTGTAATATGATTTATCGCGAATGCGTGACATGAAGGTTCGCCAAGGTGGACATCTATGTAGCAGTGCAGACTTGTATCACCACATGTAACATACAAGAGTGTGTGTGGCATTCATCACATTGAAAGGTGTAGATGTGGAGATGATGGAACCATATGTTGTACGTGTTACAGGTATGGAGTCACTAATATTGGTAAACAGCTGTGTACGTTTTCACCATTTATTATAGTCACAGCAACAAGACGTAGACAAATCCATGTAAGCATGACACATGAACATGGCGGATATGAAGACAATTCACTACAAGTGCATGTATATAAGTTCCAATAAATATATGATTATCAAAGTGTTGCAGACTCCAAATTTATCTCTCATTCCACAACTAGCAGGAAAACCCCGCATTACAGAATGGGTAAATAACTGTATAAATATCCAACAGTTTCATTCTGACACTTCTTAAATTGCTCTTCTTAAGTCGACCCCAAACATGGCGGGCGACGAAAATAGCATTGTCCATCCCTCTAATCGGACGTATCGAAGATAGGCTGTCCTTTCGAAGATAGTCTTATATAACTCCCTCGTACATCAGGCGAGTTTTCATTTTCAAAGTTATAATAGCAATAACTGATAATTCATCTGGTCTTCCACTCCAGATAGTTATATCTTAGGCCTCTATAAAACAATAAACACTGTGGATTCCTCATGTATAGACATAAGTGTCTAAGTTCAAAATATACCGCTAATCATGCGGGTTTTAGAATAACATCTATTCTCCCGGGTCTCTGTGTGTAAATCTAAACCTAACGGTCTTAGATGGCTCCAACGAGCATAACAAGTAGAATACTCTGCCTTCCAACCATTCGTGAGCTCTCGTCACCGGTTGACTCAAAATATGATCCTTATAAAGGAAGTGTGAAAGTTTCGTTTTTTACCTTGCTTCGAATTCCTAACACAACTTAGAAGCAACTGTCGTCTTCCTGACGAACAGAAATAACACAGGGGACTTCAAATAACAGTGGAAGAGTTTCCATCCCCAGAGGCAATGCAGAGAAGTAACCAGACATTTCGTCTGACGGACCCAGTTCAACAAAACGGCCTCCCGCACAGGAAATCTTCTTCCAAACTCTACTAGTTCGGGCATGCGCTGTTCGCATCACCTCTGACCTATGCAGTCAGCTGGTATAACCTTCTAAGAGGAGTAACTACATATTTACTTTCCCTCAAAGCAAAAAATGAGTATTCGCCCTTAGATTAGGGTTCTAACGAAAAATACATTAGATCCAAAATCTTATTCAAAATATTTTCAAACATAACAAGTATACAGACAGACTACATTATCAGTTATGAAAACTGCACGTAACAGTCTTACCACACCTCCCGGGAAAAAAAATGAAACATATAAAAAAAAAAATACATCTAGGAGCAACATACAATAGGCTCACAACGCATGAATAATGCGCAGATTAAAAGTATTAAGAATAAATATAACGCCAAATGTGAGGCTAAGTCGACATATGGAGCGACTGGTGAGAATATATCTCATAATCTCAGAGAAAGCGTTTCTCTAAGTATAAATGTTTCCAGAGAGGTGTCACAAACTTATACTACAATACTGGCAATGACACAATGTATACAATAATTTCAGTCACAATTTTATATTAAGTATATTAAGTTCATGATTAACAAAGAAGAAAAATCATCAAAGAACAGCGGTGAATATACATCAATGAACCCCTAAGTAGTGATACAATCACTATATTACAAATTACAAATGTGTACCTAACTTGATATAGAAAGAAACTATTATAGCCTTAGACGTATTAGGAAGTCCGAGACATAACAGTTAGGTGGAATCCTGTGGAGATCTACAATCACAACGAGATCTATCAAAATTCTTATCTCTGTTGAGCCCATTGCTCTTATGTGAACTCCAGTTAACATAGTTATGATTGTTATTTTTCTTCTGAACAAAATATCTATTTGATGGTTTTTGTTGTCCTGGAGAACAATCATTACAATGTTGATAACCTTTATGAAAGTTCTTATAGTTACTAGGACCAAAATGTTGAGGACAATTAAATTGCCTCCAGTTCTTTGAAGAAGAACTATTATCATATGGACGCGTTTGGTAATGTCCACAATCACGATAATCTCTCTTAGCAAAATTGCTTTTATTTTTCCCTGTGTCACTGTGCTTAATAGGTACATCGTACTTTCTGAGCTGAGTACGATGGGTACTAACAGTTTTTTTTTTTTTACCAACTTATCAGGAGTCTCAAAATTCGATGCACGGTTTCCCTGAGGAATCTTATCATGACACTTATCAAAGTCCTCACAGTGATCTAAACTTGATTTACCTTTGTTGGCCTGACGCCAACTCCCATTAGAGGCAGTATCGTTATTTCGTAGGAAACCATATTTTCCACGAAAAGATTTGTTCACATGTTGCTTAGTGTTACTATTAGCATCGAGTGTCTGTCGCTGGCTCTTTGCATTCGTAACATGTTGACCCTCATGTTTATGTTTCAGTCTATCCACTTTAGTAGTAGATAACATGTTATTGTACAAAACAATATCTAATAAACTGTCAACTCTCTTACGAAGTTTTGTAACTTCCACCTCTGCCATAGCTTTCTCTCTAGTAACAGCTTTGTATATTCTTTCGTTGGTTTTAATTTTTCTGTCATAATCCAACCTTATGTCTGAGAAATAAGAGTCTTCTCTTTAGCCATACTATCTTTAAGCTCTTTTCTCAACTTTGTCGTCTGAGACGTATTTTCTAAGACCTTAGCTTTCTCTTGAACAAGTTCAAGTTTGAGTGCTTCCATAGCAATATGATGAGTAGTCATAAGTTCATCAACTTTCTCATCCTTTACCTTATTCGCTCTCAACTGCGTCAACTCCAGTTGTAGTGACTGCATCTCACTATCCTTCTTATTCTTAAACACCTTAATCTCCTCCAGAGATTCCATCTTCCTCCTTATTGCAATATCTCGCACAAGATTCACCTCACTTCTTAACTCAAGAATTGTTTCTTCATAAGACTTCTTGTCTTGACTGGCCTGAGCTTTTAATTTCTCATAGTCCAGTTTGACTTGCTCTAGCTCATTATTAAGAGACTGTTCTTTACCAAGATTGTTTTTCATTAAGCTCACTTCAACTTCTAACTCTTTTTTCTCCTTTTCCCGTTGAGATTGTCTCAATTTATTCTCACTAGGAAGAGCTAATGTTTCTATATTCTTCCACAGTAGTTTCAAATCAAGCGTGGAAGAGTTCACCTTATTTACTTGATTACCTAACATCTCTTTTAATGAGGTCACTTCATTCTCTAACTCTTTCTTCTGACTAAGAGAAGAGTCATAGACTTTCTTATTATCTTCTATCAATATCATCACTTTATCCTTTAATATTGTATTTTCAGAATTCATTGCTAATAACTTATCAGTAAGAGCTTTCTTATCACTTTGAAGCTCATTTATTGTTTCCTTTAATGCATTCAACTCCAAAGCTAAGAGTTTTACTTCATGTTCCATCTTCGCTTTTCTCTTTTCAGCTTCCCTGTCTAGCTGCATTTGCCTCTTTTTTTCTTCAGATTCTCTTTGTAATTTTTTTCAGCTTCTCTGTCTAATCTTTTCTCCTCAGCCTGTTTTTCTAATCTTTTCTCCTCAGCTTCTCTTTGTAATCTCTTTTGTTCAGCTTCTCTTATTTGTTTTTCCATTTCCATTTTACCTTTTACGTATTCTCGTAATTCCTCAGCAGGCATACGCGAGGAACACGCCTGTTCAATGTAGTAATCCAAGAATTCGTTTACTTCCTCATTAGTCATTCCAAAGGATTTTCCCTGTTCAATGTAGGAATCTAAGAATTCTTCTATTTCCTTAGTAGTCATACGAAAGTATTCCTTTTCGACCCAAAAATACAAACTAGACATTATGTCTGATAATCTGAGATCAGTAACCTGAAATAAATATATAATTATTTCAAAGTAAATGAAAGCAAGTTTTAATAAACTTGAATAACCAGCTCCCTTAAACTCAATCTCTTTGGAAGACAAGTCTTTTGTAAGAACTTGTATGGTTATTTTATAATAACAATATCATCAGACATTTATATCATAAGTTCAATCAAAATGTTAATAGTGTATGTCTAAGTATGTGTACCAATAGAAAACAAAGCAATAACAATAATACGAAGACAAATATTCAAAACACTACGATAACATTCGCAGAAGTCAAATAAACTAAAAAACTAAACTGAATGAAATCTCACAAAGGATGTGATGATAACTGCGAAAAGGTAAACAAAACAAATGACGTCACAGTGTATAAACATAAAGGTGTATAGTACTGAATGACAGAAAAGAGTAGACCTACAAATACAAACAAATTTAATCAAAACTAAAGAATAGAAAAATCTTACAAAAACAAAGAAAAAAGCACACCTCGTCACAACTAACACAAATAGCAACAAATTGTCGCAAGCAGATTTTCAATGAAGAAAATTGCACCTACAGAACACTAATATAAGACCTCTATCACGTAGGATATCTTATATTAGTCACACACCCAACCTCCCGCTGAAATATATACTAATATAATATATAGACAAATGACATGTAACATGTAAACATAAATACATATAGCATAAGTATGAAGAGTGTTGCAAACAGGCTTAGTTATAACATATAAATTATAGTTTACAACATGAAATGGGCCACTTTTTGAATAATTATGTTGTTCAATAGTCAAGAGCAGTCAATTTTCTAGGAATGACGTTCCAACGATGAAAAAAATATACTATTGATTCTGCTTCAGAAACTGTGGCGATGGTAGAATCGGATTTCTGTTCTTCAAAATAACAGTAATGACAACGCTCATGAAACTTGGCCTTCTAAACAGCAGTTTTGACAATCAACGCCAGGTACTTTGCATTCTGTAAAAATAACGTCTGCGTAGAAAATCAGAGTCTCACAGGCAACGCCGGGTACTTTGCAATTTGATGAAGGTAACGTCTGTGTAGAGTCTCACCTCGTAAACCCACGTATTTGATCACCACTGATAGTGAACGACGTTGATACTCTAAGGATAGATGTTAGTATCCCAGTGATACAGACTGGTGGGTATAAGCTGTAACATCACTTGCTGATTAATTATATACCTGATGTGTACTGTCATTGGATACTGACTGGTATATCGTGCTGTAATATGATTTATCGCGAATGCGTGACATGACGGTTCGCCAAGGTGGACATCTATGTTGGAGTGCAGACTTGTATCACCACATGTAACATACAAGAGTGTGTGTGGCATTCATCACATTGAAAGGTGTAGATGTGGAGTTGATGGAACCATATGTTGTACGTGTTACAGGTATGGAGTCACAAATATTGGTAAACAGCTGTGTATGGTTTCACCATTTATTATAGTCACAGCAACAAGACGTAGACAAATCCATGTAAGCATGACACAGGAACATGGCGGATATGAAGACAATTCACTACAAGTGCATGTATATAAGTTCCAATAAATATATGATTATCAAAGTGTTGCAGACTCCAAATTTATCTCTCATTCCACAACTAGCAGAAAAA
The DNA here is from genome assembly GCA_024509875.1 of Oreohelix idahoensis. NCBI lineage: Eukaryota > Metazoa > Mollusca > Gastropoda > Stylommatophora > Oreohelicidae > Oreohelix > Oreohelix idahoensis. Next base: position 399,113 of record JAMPIV010005170.1, on the reverse strand, counting down.
CCCCGCATTACAGAACGGGTAAATAACTGTAAAAATATCCAACAGTTTCATTCTGACACTTCTTAAATCGCTCTTCTTAAGTCGACCCCAAACATGGCGGGCGACGAAAATAGCATAGTCCATCCCTCTAATCGGACGTATCGAAGATAGGCTGTCCTTTCGAAGATAGTCTTATATAACTCCCTCGTACATCAGGCGAGTTTTCATTTTCAAAGTTATAATAGCAATAACTGATAATTCATCTGGTCTTCCACTCCAGATAGTTATATCTTAGGCCTCTATAAAACAGTAAACACTGTGGATTCCTCATGTGTAGACATAAGTGTCTAAGTTCAAAATATACCGCTAATCATGCGGGTTTTAGAATAACATCTATTCTCCTGGGTCTCTGTGTGTAAATCTAAACCTAACGGTCTTAGATGGCTCCAACGAGCATAACAGGTAGAATACTCTGCCTTCCAACCATTCGTGAGCTCTCGTCACCGGTTGACTCAAAATATGATCCTTACAAAGGAAGTGTGAAAGTTTCGTTTTTTTACCTTGCTTCGAATTCCTAACACAACTTAGAAGCAACTGTCGTCTTCCTGACGAACAGAAATAACACAGGGGACTTCAAATAACAGTGGAAGAGTTTCCATCCCCAGAGGCAATGCAGAGAAGTAACCAGACATTTCGTCTGACGGACCCAGTTCAACAAAACGGCCTCCCGCACAGGAAAACTTCTTCTAAACTCTACTAGTTCGGGCATGCGCTGTTCGCATCACCTCTGACCTAAGCAGTCAGCTGGTATAACCTTCTAAGAGGAGTAACTACATATTTACTTTCCCTCAAAGCAAAAAATGAGTATTCGCCCTTAGATTAGGGTTCTAACGAAAAATACATTAGATCCAAAATCTTATTCAAAATATTTTCAAACATAACAAGTATACAGACAGACTACATTATCAGTTATGAAAACTGCACGTAACTGTCGTAACAAATTATTACTTTCGCTAAAGTATTGTCTTATCTGTTGCTCGAGCACACAGAAAATCTGTCTCTTTAAAACCTTGGCGGAGACGCACCCGTGCCATATCAGTAATTAAGCAGATTGCGTTGCGCGATGTACGTGTTAATCTGTGTACTGATATCGGCCGCGCCTGCGATTAACCCACTTGGTTGTCAATAATGTTCTCTCAGCCGCTCCTGCAAATGTTTAGTATTATCATCCACCAGGAGTGTCAGATAAACAGACAAGACACAATATTTTGAAAGTAGCGAACGAATGTAGATACAAAATATCTGCTACTTAGCAGAGAAAGAAAGAAAGTGTGACAAATATAAAGCGCGCAATAACATCAGTACCACAAATGTAACTGATTACTGCCGTAGTGAGAGATCGAGAGGAGCCGCACCATTCTGTCACAATTACAATTAGAAAAAAATTAACAAGTTGTGTACAAACTTTGTAACAACCGTTAAAATCATACAACGAATAGTTGACGAGCGATGCATTCTTAACTAAACTGAGCTGCTTTGAACACATCTAAACTAGATACATCCATAATTTGTTAAAGTAGCATACATTGTAAGAATATCTGTAGGTATCTTCCAAGTTCAAGAAGAGTTGGCCACTCGAAAAGCAGCAGCTGGGAGACTTTTTCAGGCCATAAATCGAGGATTCCTCAGCAAGAGAGAGGTTGGTAAGAAAACGAAGATGGCTGTATACCGCTTGATAAAGTTGTTATTTTATTCCCGTTAATGATGTCCACCAAAAGATAATTATAAGTGGATGGAAGCAGACATCATCATCATCAGTTGATACACTCTTAATACAAGACCCTTGCCCTGAGCAAGAGTTGATAAAGTCCTCTGGTGTTCTGATTACTGAAGCTCGCTCGAACATCACCAGAGTTAAATACTGTGTTGTTGTGTTGCTCGTGGTTCGAGTATGGAATGTCAACTTGACCTACGCAGTGGTGTGTAGACATAGATGGCGTGTATAATGTGCGAATGATAGGAAGGGTTCGTGGTGTTGACAAATGTTCTTTTCTTACACTCATGTATGACTGGAAGTCATCGACACCAACGACTGTGTACCTTTACTAAAGTTTAATTGGACGTACACACTCGACAGCACAGATAGTGACAAATCACAGGTTGGCATAATACATCATGGTACAGTGGATAACTGGTCTCGCAATGTTATGTTACATGGGCACTCATGTAGAATAATATTATAATGGACTGTCAGTAGCCAAGCACTCAGTATTGCCCATATATATATATATCAACTGAGTTTACTGACAAAGCACGTCAGATTATAAACAATATCCAAGATGGCTTCTACCTAATCTCGTCTAGCGAAGATTCTTTAACATAAGGTTCAGCACAGTTTTTTTTCATATAATAATATTGAACCGCTAGCAATGGGTTCTCATGTGTAGCAGTGATCTCTGGACTAATCAAGCGATAATACGGGCATCCCTTTTCTCTTCTTGAAAGTCACTACATGTTTTGGTTCCAAGATGGCTTCACTCGTGAGCTGTCACTCACGTTTGGATACAGATAATGAATCTGTCCTAAAGTTAGTCATTCATTAAATCTTTCATTGCTCTGTAGATTTGATCATGAACACTTGACTGCAATCTACAGGATATAGTGCTGCTAGGAATCGAAGTCGTTTTCATCGAGTCAAATATATTCTCTTAGACATTCAAATCGTACCTATCGAAAATGGTGGCTTCGTACGAGAGTTCATAAGAGTGTCTATTATTACCTTGGTATCAGAAATATGATTCTGCCATTCCTTGGCAATACGAATAAACACTGGGGTAAAGCATACACGATAGGTCTAGACGACTATCACTTTCCCCACAAATACTGAGATCACTTTTTCCCCGGCGACAAGCCGACATAGAAAACACAGTCCCTATCGGGACGAAGCCAAATCACACCACACTCTAGCGACACATCCGCCGAATAGCCTTTGACCTCTCTAGAGACAACAGAACATATAGTTCGACTTAGATATGTAAAGATATACAGATATAAGACAGACTCGTCCTACTCAGACAAACAATACACATAAATTCAGGCCATAGATATTCTGAAGCAAGAACAATCTATTACTACCCAAACAACGAATAAATCGCAGTAAAATGGATTCATCCGCGGAGTTCGATCGAAGAGACGACACAACTTTCAAGGGAAGTAACTCAATAATGACTTTCCCTTAAGCACTATTTTGTTTACAAAATATTTGCGAACATAACAAGTATACCAATGTATAATATTGTAAGATATCAAAGACTGCACGTAACAGTCTTACCACACCTCCCGGGAAAAAAAAAAATGGAACTTTTTTTTTTTTGAAATACATCTAGGAGCAACGTACAATAGGCTCACAACGCATGAATAATGCGCAGATGAAAATATCAGGAATACCTATAACGCCTAATATGAGGCTAAGTCGACTTATGGAGCGACTGGTGAGAATGTGTCTCATAAACTGAGAGAAATTATTTCTCTACAAGTATATTTTTTTCCAGGAAGGTGTCATCAAAGTATAATACAATTCTGGCAATTACACAATGCCTAAAAAATTCATATCATCATTTCGTATTAGATATCTTAAATTTATGATTTATGAAGAAAAAATCATCAAAGCACAGCGGTGAATAAACATCAATGAACCGCTGTGTAGTGATACAATCATTATATTATTAAATTACAAATGTGTATCTATCATGATATAGAAAAGGAACTACTATAGAACTAGACATATCAAGAAGTCTAAGCCCTAATAGTTATGTGGAATCATGTGGGCATCTTGACAGAATGTCTGCCATCACATTATCTGATCCACGAATAGCTCGCACAGAGAAATGAAAAGGTTGAAGAGCAATTGCATATCGAGTAGACCTCGAGCTCTTCAAATTCTTACTCTGTATAGCAGTAAGAGCTTTTTGGTCGGTTTCTACTATGAAATGTGCGCCTAGAAGGAATCTCTGTAGTTTGAGGATCGACCAAACCATAGCTAATAGCTCACGGTCTAAAACCGAATAATTCCTTTCTGCCGCATTAAGTTTTCTGGAAATATACATTACAGGATGCAGAGTTCCAGAGTACTCTTGCATTAGTGCCGCTCCAATCCCAGTGGATGAAGCGTCACTACGAAGAACGAATGTCTTATCTTTAGTGGGTAGCACTAAAATAGGTGGTGTTGAAAACAGTGTTTTAATCTTATCCAGAGAGCATTGGCATTCCTGAGACCAGTGGACCACATTAGGCGAACCTTTCTTTAGAAGTGTTGAGAGAGGTGCCATGATAGAGGATAGATTCTGAATGAATCTGCCATAAAATTGAATAAGACCTAACAGACTTCTCACCTGTTTTTTAGTCTTAGGGATTGAGATGTTAAGTATCTTACTAGTATTATGGTCCTCTGTCTTTAGGAAACCATGACCAACTCGGTGGCCTAGGAAAGAAATTTCGCTAAAACCAATATAGGCTTTAGAGGGTTTCGCTGTCAGGTTGTGCTCACGCAAAGTAGACAGCAATTCATCTAACCCTGAATAGTGATCTTCCCAAGTATCGCTGAAAAGACAGATGTCGTCTAGATATGCAATGACATCTGACCGATAAGATAGGATTCGGCGCATCATGCGTACGAATGTAGCTGGTGCGTTCATAAGACCGAAAGGCATAAAATTCCATTGGAACAAACCTCTAGGTGTTGAAAAAGCCGTGAGAGGTTTGGCGCGTTCAGATAAAGGAACTTGCCAATATCCTTTAGACAAATCAAGTTTAGTGAAAAAATGAGATTTGGAGAGTCGAGTAAGTAGCTCTTCCAGTAAAGGCATAGGTTCGGCATCGAACTTCGTTACTTGATTCAATTTTCGATAGTCAACGCAAAGACGTATGTTATTGTCTTTTTTACGAACAATAACCATCGGCGAAGAATATGCAGAGGTGGATGGTTCGATTATTTTCAAATCTATCATCTCATCCAACTCTTTCTCGACCTGTGCTTGAAAATGTATAGGTATAGGATAAGGTCTAACCCTAATAGGAGTATGGTCAGTTAGAACAATGTCATGTTCAATGACATGCGTTTGTCCAGGGATGTCAGTGAGTACATCCTGAAATGTTTGCAACATAGTTGAAACTTGTCGCTGTTCTCCTAGAGACAAATCAGGAGAGACAGTAACGTTCTTCCATGATTCACTAGAATGAAGTGGGATCATTGGAAGAGGAAGATTTACATCTGAAAAACTTGTTTCCTCATCCTGTATCACGGACAGTGATGAGTAATGACCATGTTGTACTGGAGAATTGTCCGTTGCTTGGAAAATGGGTTGCAAATAATCCGGACGTTCATGGAATTCAGTAAGCATATTGATGTGGAAGGTTTTATGCTTCCCATCAATATCGACAATATAGTCGACATCGGAAATTTTCGATATTATATCGTACGGACCTTTCCAAGAAATAAGTAATCTGTTTTCCCTACAAGGTAGTAATACAAATGCTTTGTCACCAGGACAAAGTTGTCGTAAGCATCTCTTCTTATTGGCAAATTGCCTTGCCTTCTGTTTCGCAAATTCAGAAGAAGAAGTTGTTAATTTGCATGCTTCGATAATTTTTTGTCTCAACGCGATGACATATTCATAGGATGACTTTGTGTCATCGTCAATATTGTCAGATGTTATGAGATCGTGAAGCAACGACATAGGGCCACGCGGACGCGCGCCAAAGACGAGTTCAAAGGGAGAAAATCCTGTATGTTCATTGGGTACCTCTCTGTAAGCGAAGAGGGCCGCAGGTAAAACTCTGTCCCAGTCTTGAGGATGATCCTCAGTTATCTTCCCCAGTAAGTTTTTAAGTGTTCTATTAAGGCGTTCGACCATACCATTAGACATTGGATGGTAGATACTACTTAAAGATCTATCTATCTGCAGAGTAGACATTACTTGAGACATGGTATCTGATATTAGTTGGGTGCCATGGTCTGACAATATCTCTCCGGGGAACCCCAGACGAGAAAATATAAGCCAAAGAGCATCTGCAATATCAGCAGTAGTAATGCTCTTCAGAGGAATAGCCTCTGGCCAACGTGTGCACATATCAACACACGTCAAGATAAACTGATGTCCTCTGGCAGACTTGATCTTAAATGGACCAATTATGTCTATGGCCATTTTTTGGAACGGCCGAATAGGAATGTCCGCCGCCTGAATGGGTGCAGCATGCCGTGGACCTTTGGATTTAACTTCCTGACATACTTTACAAGATCGACAATAAATCCGTATGTCCTTGTTTACCAATGGCCAAAAGAAAGCCGCAAGGACTCTTGACTTAGTACGGGAAAAACCCATGTGTCCAGCACACTGAGAGTCGTAAGCGTGCTGCAAAATTTTAACTCTCAAATTCTTGGGAACCAGGATTTGAGAATGACTTGACGTAATGGAGTCTTGAACCATACGTACAAGTACGCCATTCTTCTTTGTAATCCACGATTTACGACTTGTGTCTTTATTCGGATCACCTTTAGTTGCAAGAATGAAGAATTTCTTCAGAGTGGGATCATCTTCTTGCTGTTTTATAAACGAGTCACGAGAAATTACCAAGGGATTATCTTGGTTATGCACTTCATTATCTTCAGTAGATGAAGTTTGAGGCATATTAAGAGCCTGAGCTCTAGTGACTACAGCGTTAGCAATCTGCATGTTTTGCCTTTCCCACGTGGAAATTTGTTGCGGAGTGCATTCCTTGACTCCATGAATGCGACCGATGATGAGGTCAGCGATCGGATTCGGAAGAAGACATGCGTGTATATCTCCTGTAAAGAAAGGAGTAGCAATCCTAATGATAGCAGTAGAGTATTTCTCTAATGTGCCGCCAAATGTTACACATTTGACTACTTGTCCAGTGGCACGGGAAGGATCTACGAGTGACTGCCTAACACCAATTGTGGTGCATCCAGAATCAAATAGCACAGAGACTGGATTGTTATTCACTAAACCCTTATGTAAGACAAGAGAACCTCTTCCATCATGCGCGACTGATGCCGGAAGAGCAGGAAGAGGATGGCCACAGCTTAAAGTAGACACTGTGGTTGGCTCAAATAACGTTTTGCATTGGGGCACTGAGATGCTCTCCCAAAATCAAAAGCGGCACATGCCATATTACTAGCATCATTATTATCTTTACTCTGTTTATAGGCTTCATTGGACTCTTGTTGTGCAGAGTTTGCCTGAAAATGTGGTTTATGTCTTTTGTATTGAGATCTACCTCGGTTATTATCACCTCTGTAGTTATTGTTACCTCTATTGTAACCCCTATTTGGGTTTGAGTCATAGTTCCCTTGGTTACCATTATCATATTCATTATAATGAGTATCTCTGTAATTATGATCTTGTTGACTCCAAGACGGATAACCCTGATAGTTTCTATAATTACTTCCTCTACGGAAATTCCTATAATTATGACCACCCCTGTGTCGAGAGCTATCAGGTCGTCTCCAGTTCTTTGAAGAAGACCCCTGAAATGATTGGTTACCTTGGTTTTGATAACTATTATGGTTACCTTTTTTATCAAATCTGTTTTGAGGTCCCTGAAATCTGTGTGAATAATTGGGATTGTATGGTGTTGCTGAAGCAACTGGCATACTCTCCTTAATCTTAGTGTTGCCAAAAGTCACGTCGGGGTGTGCAGTGACATATTGGGAACAATATTCTTCCATTTCTTTTAGAGATTTGGGTTTACGCTCATGTATAAATTCAAGGAAAGGTTTGTTCACACATGACATAATCTTATCTCTGAGCAACAAATCCATAAGTCCTTCATACGTTTTTTCTGTTTTGGAAAGCTCAATCCAACGATCAACTGTGAGACGTGCCTTTGCAGTGAATTCTGAGAATTCTACACCCGTCTCAGGCACCATCGTTTTAAATAAAAGGCGATAGCCTTCCTCACTTAGCTGATATTTTTTTATCAAAGCCGCCCTAATGACATCATAATTATCCTTATCTGCTTCTCCTACAAGGCATAATCTAGTCAAAGATTCACCTTTCAAGTTTTCTGATAATTGATTAGCGTATTGTGATTTATCCACATTATGTGTACGACAAGAACGTTCAAATCTATCCAGCCAGAATGTAATATCGTCACTGGACTGATTGAACGGTGGAACCTTAACCTTGTAAGTAGAAGGTTTACCATTACCACTAGATGCCTGATTAACATTACTCATACTTGTCAATCTCAATTTCTCTAACTCAAATTCATGTTCTCTTATTGCTTTTTTTCTCTTCAGCATCTAATCTTTTTTGTTCAGCCTCCCTGTCTAATCTTTTTTGTTCAGCAGCAGCTTCTCTTTCTAATTTTTTTTTGTTCAGCTGCAGCTTCTCTTTCTAATTTTTTTTGTTCAGCTTCAAATCTCCTTTCCTCCACCTGCATCTGCAATTTCTTTTGTTCAGCAGCAGCCTCAGCTTCTCTTTCTAATCTTTTCTCTTCAGCCATAGCTTTTCTTTCTTCTGCAGCAGCTTTTTTCTCTTCTGCAGCTAATGCTTTGTCATATTGAGCAACAGCCCATTGTTCTAATTGTTGACCAGTCTTATCAAGGGCTTTCCCTTGTGTAATGAAGTATTCTAATGTAGACATGATGTCTAACAATAATACTAATCACCTGAACCAATAATAATACCACAAGTTCTTAATGACTTGATTAATCAGTATACTATCCCAATATCTGTGGGTCACAAGCCTTAATAAGGTCTTGTATAATAGTAATAATAATCAGGTACTGGTTTATACCATAATCCAAGTGCAGTGCACAGGCAATTGTGTCTTATGAAATATACCTATATAAAACATATGTCAACCAACAGAATACATAAAGTACAAATAGGACTGACAATACAAGAACGTTTGCAGAAATCAAAATAAATCAAATAGGGAAATCAATGAAAATAATCACTGAATCTGCAAAGAATAACAACACAAATGACGTCACAGTATATGAATATAAATTGTGAATAGAACAGAAAGATAGAAAAGGTTAGACCAACAAATTACAAACAAATCAAAACAAAACTAAAGAACAAAGAAATATTACAAAAATAACAATAATTACAGTCTTCACAGCTAACACAAAAGCAACAGTTGTCGCAGCAAATTTTCAATCAAGAAAATTGCACCTATAGAAAACGCCCACAACGGACCCTCTATGACGTGGGATATTCTGTTGTGAGGACGCCGCCCAACCTTAAACACAACCCGCTGACATAGAAACTAACATACTATACAAACAAATAACATGTAAACATAAATATATATAAAATTATGTGTATGATAGTATGTGTTGCAAAATAGGCTCAGTTTTACAGTAATGGCAAAGTTATTTTTATGAAAATAAACAAACTGCCACTTTATTCAATTAAACATTCTGGCCTTAAATATTAAAGTTCATATACAGAAAACAAGAAGATCCATCGATGAAAATAGGACTTCTTAGTTCACTAATACTGTCTTCCTGTTAATATTGACAAGAATTGATCCAACTGTTCCGTGAAACTCTGTAATGTCTAATGTAAAAATGTCAACAACGCTGACCTACATACTGCATTCACTTGACAGGTCACGTGACGAAGTGTTGACAAATAGCAAACCAATACTGCAAGTGTGTCGTATCAGCCACAGGAAACGGTCTGGTATCGGTACTCTGTTGACTTCTGAACTTCTGCGAGGTCAAACCCAGAAAGCTGGTCCACCAGTTGATAAAGTTGTTATTTTATTCCCGTTAATGATGTCCACCAAAAGATAATTATAAGTGGATGGAAGCAGACATCATCATCATCATCAGTTGATAAACTCTTAATACAAGACCCTTGCCCTGAGCAAGAGTTGATAAAGTCCTCTGGTGTTCTGATTACTGAAGCTCGCTCGAACATCACCAGAGTTAAATACTGTGTTGTTGTGTTGCTCGTGGTTCGAGTATGGAATGTCAACTTGACCTACGCAGTGGTGTGTAGACATAGATGGAGTGTATAATGTGCGAATGATAGGAAGGGTTCGTGGTGTTGACAAATGTTCTTTTCTTACACTCATGTATGGCTGGAAGTCATCGACACCAACGACTGTGTACCTTTACTAAAGTTTAATTGGACGTACACACTCGACAGCACAGATAGTGACAAATCACAGGTTGGCATAATACATCATGGTACAGTGGATAACTGGTCTTGCAATGTTATGTTACATGGGCACTCATGTAGAATAATATTATAATGGACTGTCAGTAGCCAAGCACTCAGTATTGCCCATATATATATATCAACTGAGTTTACTGACAAAGCACGTCAGATTATAAACAATATCCAAGATGGCTTCTACCTAATCTCGTCTAGCGAAGATTCTTTAACATAAGGTTCAGCACAGTTTTTTTCATATAATAATATTGAACCGCTAGCAATGGGTTCTCATGTGTAGCAGTGATCTCTGGACTAATCAAGCGATAATACGGGCATCCCTTTTCTCTTCTTGAAAGTCACTACATGTTTTGGTTCCAAGATGGCTTCACTCGTGAGCTGTCACTCACGTTTGGATACAGATAATGAATCTGTCCTAAAGTTAGTCATTCATTAAATCTTTCATTGCTCTGTAGATTTGATCATGAACACTTGACTGCAATCTACAGGATATAGTGCTGCTAGGAATCGAAGTCGTTTTCATCGAGTCAAATATATTCTCTTAGACATTCAAATCGTACCTATCGAAAATGGTGGCTTCGTACGAGAGTTCATAAGAGTGTCTATTATTACCTTGGTATCAGAAATATGATTCTGCCATTCCTTGGCAATACGAATAAACACTGGGGTAAAGCATACACGATAGGTCTAGACGACTATCACTTTCCCCACAAATACTGAGATCACTTTTTCCCCGGCGACAAGCCGACATAGAAAACACAGTCCCTATCGGGACGAAGCCAAATCACACCACACTCTAGCGACACATCCGCCGAATAGCCTTTGACCTCTCTAGAGACAACAGAACATATAGTTCGACTTAGATATGTAAAGATATACAGATATAAGACAGACTCGTCCTACTCAGACAAACAATACACATAAATTCAGGCCATAGATATTCTGAAGCAAGAACAATCTATTACTACCCAAACAACGAATAAATCGCAGTAAAATGGATTCATCCGCGGAGTTCGATCGAAGAGACGACACAACTTTCAAGGGAAGTAACTCAATAATGACTTTCCCTTAAGCACTAAAAAATTACCTATTTTGTTTACAAAATATTTGCGAACATAACAAGTATACCAATGTATAATATTGTAAGATATCAAAGACTGCCCGTAACAGTCTTACCACACCTCCCGGAAAAAAAAAAAATGGAACTTTTTTTTTTTTTGAAATACATCTAGGAGCAACATACAATAGGCTCACAACGCATGAATAATGCGCAGATGAAAATATCAGGAATACATATAACGCCTAATATGAGGCTAAGTCGACTTATGGAGCGACTGGTGAGAATGTGTCTCATAAACTGAGAGAAATTATTTCTCTACAAGTATATTTTTCCAGGAAGGTGTCATCAAAGTATAATACAATTCTGGCAATTACACAATGCCTAAAAAATTCATATCATCATTTCGTATTAGATATCTTAAATTTATGATTTATGAAGAAAAAATCATCAAAGCACAGCGGTGAATAAACATCAATGAACCGCTATGTAGTGATACAATCATTATATTATTAAATTACAAATGTGTATCTATCATGATATAGAAAAGGAACTACTATAGAACTAGACATATCAAGAAGTCTAAGCCCTAATAGTTATGTGAAATCATGTGGGCATCTTGACAGAATGTCTGCCATCACATTATCTGATCCACGAATAGCTCGCACAGAGAAATGAAAAGGTTGAAGAGCAATTGCATATCGAGTAGACCTCGAGCTCTTCAAATTCTTACTCTGTATAGCAGTAAGAGCTTTTTGGTCGGTTTCTACTATGAAATATGCGCCTAGAAGGAATCTCTGTAGTTTGAGGATCGACCAAACCATAGCTAATAGCTCACGGTCTAAAACCGAATAATTCCTTTCTGCCGCATTAAGTTTTCTGGAAATATACATTACAGGATGCAGAGTTCCAGAGTACTCTTGCATTAGTGCCGCTCCAATCCCAGTGGATGAAGTTTGCTTGCACACACTGTTACTGTAAAATGTCAGTCTGTAAAGAAGTATCAGTTGTATACTGTAAACCTTCTGTAAAGTGTGGTGTGTTCTCTTTCTTCTGTAAAGCTCCACTATCAATCACTGTAGCATGTTGTTTGTGGTGCCACTACTGTATGTGTCCATGGTAGTGTACAGAGTTGTCGAGATCAGGCATGCTCCAGTCTACCCAGCTGTAAATGGGTAACTCACCCTAGTCCTAAGTTAGGGAAGGCAAAGGCAGCTGTAAACAGTAGTTTCCCTCTAAGGCTCCAGGGGAAGCAGGCCCTAAACTTGGTCACTTCAACCGACGCAGGATGGTGTAGATATGGGTAGAAGTGTAGAGTGTGTTTAACGCGAATGGTGTACTGTTCGTGTTCTGACCAATCTAAACACTCATTCACTTGTGTCTACAAGGCACCAATGCAGACTGCTGGAATCTTTGTTTACACAGTTTATTGAGACGCACACACTGGGACATAACGAGTAAATCATGGGTATGTTGACATATCAATTTGCAGGCATACATAGTAGATCCTATGTCATGACACATTCATAAATAATAGGTAGTACATCAATAGCTTCCAATGTCATGATACATAATGGCCGCATCCCCTATCTGACTAAGCGCGTCAGTGAAGGCGGATCGGTAAGTAACTAAAGTTGCTTTATGTTCACAGTTTATATCATATTGTGAAACCACGATAAGGGGTTTCTATCAAAATTGAGATCTCCTTGCCACTGTCCGAATAATAAGATACATGCCCCGTTCTTTGGACAGTGATTCAAAAATGTGATGACAGGAATGTAACATGGCCGCCTTCCTGAGTTGTCGCTCACTCACTCACAGGAGGATATATATATATATAAGCCAAAGTTAATTTGCAATACATATGCATAATTTCATAAAGTTCCTCCATACAGATCTACCGTAATCCAGTTACCTCACGTAGACATAATTACAGTATGGAGCCCGTCATCTCCGTCGATACAAACTTGACCCTAGCGTTGCGAAGCACAAAATTCCAGCTAGGCCTAACCGACCTGAGATCATCAAAAACAGGGACTGGAATTACCTGGAGTCCGAATCATACATGGTACCGTACATTAGGAAAGTCTCTAACACAACTCTAGTAGAGACACAATCTCCTATAGAAGAAAAACCACTTCGTAAATCATTTTTTACTGAAGAATATACCAGCCCTGGAAAAATGCGTACCCGCCATTGTCACGGTACATCGGAACTCATCACGACTAGACAAGACAACTCCTACTTCCGCTAGAGCGGCATAAAAGAATATAGTCCTGCCTACCCATCCAAAATATACAATATAGGACTGATTCTACTTGTACTAATAATATGTAATACATATGAATTCAGGCCATAAACATAATAAGCAAATTAATCTATTTTCTGGCCCTAAGAAATAGGTACGGACATGGGTGTCATATCCATGCGCCGAATTAATATCAAGAACGATTACTCCTATAATCAAAAGGGTAAAACAATTATGGATTATCTAGCCTTCCCCATAGACAGCATTTTCATACACAAATGAATGAATGTCTATATCTTTTCCATATTAAATAGCCATATCGATTTTTGTAATATGTGCGTCAAAATATGCACGCAACACCATCCTCATGCACATCATCGTATTAGTAGTCTCATACGGATTGCAGGAGAGTACATTAAACCAATTCTGTTCTTTTGTCTCAGATACCCCCGGGAACTGTGCGGGGCACATGAAGGAAACTGCGTTGCCATAAATAAATGTCTAATCATGAAGAAAGCTGCAGTATATAATGCCTGTGTTACCAGCACATTTATGTATAGCAGCGAAACATGGACACCCTATGCTAAGCAAGAAAGAAGGCTCAATTCCTTCCATCTACGGTAACTACGCCACATTCTTGGTATTTTGTGAAAGGACAAAGTGACAAATGCCACAGTGCTGTCACGTGCTGGCCTTCAAAGCACGTATACACTGCTTAAACAGCGTAGACTGCGCCGGTTTGGCCATGTCCGCTGCATGGAAGATGGTCGCATCCTAGAATATATTGTCTACGGACAACTGGTAGATAGCGAATGAACAGACGCTCACAACAGCTGATTGAGGTTCATTGATGTGTGCGAGAGAGGCATGAAGGCACTGGACATAAATCCAGCAACCTGGAAGGATGTAGCTGTCGATCGCACGAAGTGGCAATGCTCCGTCTACGGCGCCACCTCAGATTAGGCGAAATGAAACTTTCATAACAAGCAGAAGAGAAAAGAACACGCTGAAAGGAACACCGGAATCAGACGAGGGCTATCACCTCAGGGGCGCATTCCAATAGTCAGTTATGATTGAAGGGGGATTACTAATATTAACAAAATAGATAAAGCAATAGTAATGGAGTTTTTGTTTGTTTGTTGAAGAAAATGTCATACGAACGTTGCTAAGAGACGTCATAAGGTTTCATACTTCTTCTTCAAGTACCATATCTAGTGGCGTATGAGATCATGTCTCTCCACAGCTTCCTGTCTCCAGTACTATTTATCAATTCTGCTGTAAACTTCATTCCATGCCACGATGTTAAACTGTCCAGTATTTGCTCTCTTTGTCTTCCATTATCTCTTTTTCGTTCAATCTTACCTGTTGTTACGATATATTCCAGCTTTCCTCTTCTCACAACATGCCCAAAAAAATTTGATTGCTTCTTTCTAACTTGTGAAATAAGTTTCCTTTGCGCATTGGTCTCTTTCAGGACATCCTCATTACTCTTTTTGGCTGTCCATGGTATTTTTAACATTCTTCTGTAAAACCACATCTCTGGGGCCTCTAGTGCCTTACCTATTTGTTTACTAATTGTCCATGACTCACTCCCATATATCAGGATTGGCTCTATACAACACTGAAGAATTTTCTTTCTTACTCCCAATGACAAAGAATTGTTGCACAAAACACTCTTCATTTTATAGAATGCTGCTTTTGACTGAGCTCTGCTCATTCTCTGATGCTCTTTTTTATTTAATGTGCTAGGCACTCGAATCATGAATGATCTCATTTTACTTTCACTGTACAGATTGAACAGATCCGGTGACAGCATACATCCTTGCCTGACACCCTTTTTTACTTGCTGAAATTTCCGATTTGGCTGCTAATTCTTACAGCTGCTGTTTGTTGCCAGTACATGTTCTTAATGATCCTTTACTTTCTACAAATCCACACTGTTCATCATTGATTTCTTGTTTAATTTTATTTCTCACTCTTCCCATAACAACTCGTAATAATATTTTGGTCACATGACTCATAAGACTAATGGTGCTATGTTCTTCACATTCCATGGCTTCGGGTTTCTTTGGTAAAGCTATGAATTCTGACATCAGATCAACACCAGGCCCGGAGAATATTAACACGCCTGGATGAGCTAGTCAGCTGGTGCAGAATGAGCTTCAAACCTAAGAAGTCGAGAAGCCTATCAGTCAGGAAAGGGAAGATAGCTGAGGTCATATTCATGGTTTCCAACCAAAGAATCCATACTGTCATTGAGGAACCTGTTAAAAGTCTCGGCAGGGTGTGCGATGCCTCATTAAAAGACTTGAAGGCTGTGCAACAGACAAAAGAAATGGCAACCATTGGGCTACAGATCATAGACCAAAGCAGACTCCTAGGAAAGTTCAAATTGTGGTGCCTCCAGTTCATGTTGATACCTAAATTGCTGTGGCCACTGCTTATATATGAAATAAGCACCAGCACAGTGGAAGCTATAGAGCACACGGTCAACAGGTTCATGAGGAAATGGCTAGGGGTACCACCAGGTCTGTCAAACGTAGCCCTGTACTGCAAAGAGTCAAAACGTGCACTTCACTTCAAGTCAGTTGTTGAAGAGTACAAAGTGGGAAAGGCAAGACACACAATGATGCTGCGCGAGTCAGCAGATGACGTCGTTAAGTCCATTTATAACACATAAGGAAGGGAAACACGAGGCCTGTAAACAGTAAATAAATATTAGACAAACATAAAGGTATGTTTTGCATGCACTTGTAAGAAATAAAGAAGTAGAAGACTAGACAACAGAAAAACAACAGACGTGAGTGGCTTACCCAGGACTCGAACCCAGGACCTTCCGTGCGACAACCCCGCCTAGCTATGCAAGCGAATCACACTATCCTCCCTGCCATCTAGACGTCATCCATTCAGCCCACACTGAAAACGGGAAGGAAGTGGACAGTGGAAGAAGCTGTTGATGCTGCCCAAGAGTCTTTCAAGCTAAGGGAGGTAATCGGATACACACAGAAGAATAGACGAGGATTTGGCCATGGAGACATCCGCTGGTGATTCAAGGCATCAAGCAGGGAGCGCAAAGACATGGTAGTTCAGGAGATACGAGGAGCTGAAAATGATAAGAGGTTGCAAAAAGCGGTGCAGCAGGCCCAGCAAGGCCAATTGACTACATGGGAAGGAGCCCTGCAAAGGTCCTTGACATGGAATGATAAATGACATATGGCACCTATTAGGCTCAGCATTTATTATTAGATCAATGTATGATCTCCTGCCATCGGCCGCAAACCTTGTGAGATGGGGAAAGTCGGATGATGAGCAGTGCCCCCTGTGCCAGGAGAGGCAGACACTTGAACACGTGTTCTCATCTTGCAAGGTGTCATTGGGACAAGAGCGATACACATGGCGCCACAACAAAGTGCTACGTGAGCTGGCTGCCACAATAGACCTGGTAAGGATGAAGGCGAATAGCAAAGTCAGTTCGAGCACCGCAAATACACACTTTCTGAGAGCAGGGAAGTCAGCACACCAAACCGAGTAAGTCAGGTAGCAGTTTACCATCTCTGCTTGACTGCGCAACTGACCTGGAGATGGCGGTAGACCTATCTGGGGGAGGGGCATATCCAGAGAGTATCAGAAAATCTCGAAGACGGCCGGAGATCTGAGACACGATGGATTCACTGTAAGGGTCATGGCTGTTGAGATGGGTGCAAGAGGTCTCGTGGCTGCATCAGTATATGATTTATTGAAACTGTTGGGGCTGAGGAAACAGGCGAGAACAAGGGCACTGAAGAGGCTTAGTGAAACTGCGGAAAAGGCATCATGCTGGCTGTGGAACAACCGCAATAGGCTATGGAACTTGGGTCAGTAAACTCGAGCCCCACCTGCTACACAGGGAACACCGGGACATTTTTTAAAGTCCGCAATACACTCAGTTTTTAACTGTATTGGTGAAAGGACTGTTGCCTGCAGGCAACATGCGTTGTTTTATATGAGGTGTTGGGCGCAGAATTTCAGTTGCTAGCGCGCAGTGGCTTAACGTTTTGTCGGCTTCGCGAGGTGTGTCAGTGTCTGTCCCTAGTCGTGGTGTGTTGTGGAACGACTGTAATAATTTGTCTTTACATTGAATAAATGGGTGCTTTCACAATTGCCTCTTTTTTTTGAAGATTATTAATACTTTGAATAATAAAATGAGGACATAGACAGAAACTTATGTATATCATTTAGTGGTTATGTTAAATAAAGGTGTAAGCGACGTGACGGTACAAAGTACAGACCTTTGACATGCAATGTATGACAATGATTAATTTGTACTTAATGACTGAAACAGCTTATGTTAGTAGTGGTTCTCATAATGTGATGGCAAAGATAGTGTTAGTACCTCAAATAAATTGAGACCCTTTCGAATACACCTAACATCATAGGCCAATGCAGTCAGCAAGGACCAACTAAAAATCGAAAATCTTTCGCAACTCCGATCATCGCGTGATCAATGTTAGAAAATGTAAAATTAACAAAACGCAAAAGGAGTTAGATCAGATTAAGGCAGAACGAGACAGAGAGCAACAGGGCAAGCAAACGGAGGTCTGACGATGCTGTAGAACACATAGATAGTGATAGAAAACAGTAGAGTGACGTTTTAGATTACAAGTGTGGAACAATGTTAGCTATAGAAGTAGCAATAAGGAAGAAATCTCTCCAAGAGACCCCGCCGCCCAGCATTTCACACATTACATACTCTGTGCACGAGTTCATTAGATAGGAGAGGTAATTCATGTTTATACGTTATTAGTCGTAACTGCTCACTTAAAACACTGAACAAGAAATTGATCTTAAGAGAAACGTTTTCTGCAAAATAGCCTGCAATAAGTTCGCAAACATACAATAGTACAACCTCCACGTCAGACTAAGGATAATAAGTACACATCAGGTTAGAAGGAGAAGGAAAACTACTGTAAATGCATTTGACTGAGCCCTACAACAGTAGGAACGAAACTCATTGTAACAAGTAAATTGAAACAGCCATCGATTAGAGACGAAGACAGGACAGTTTTTTTCATTTTGAGAAGCTATTGAAATATGTGGATATGAAACGTTTTTGTAAATCAGAAGACACTGCCAGAGCTTTGTGAAAAGAACTTTATCATCAATAAACAGGCCTTAAAACGTTTTCCTGGATTTATTTCAACACAGCTCCTGTATATTCTGTGGTGACTTTTAATGCTACATGTCGTCTACGCTTCAGTTGTTATCAGTCTAAACAGTAGATGTGCCTGTGATTGTTGAAGTTCGCATCCTGGTGATTTGTGATGTTAAACAGTCGTGCTTATAAAGATTTATCTGATATAAAGGCTTTTGTTACCTGCCAATAAAGAAAAGATACACGACCACCAAAACTAACTCAATGGAAACAGCTGGAGAATTAGAGACTAGAATTTAACAAAGAAAAGACATACATACCAAAGAATAAAACTGTCAATCAAAGAATAAATTCTTCTCCAACATCAAGTGCCAAGAAACTCCAATCAACACCAACACGTAGCAGCGTTCTCATCCGGAAGAACGAACCTGCTGAGTTGTCGCATAACACACAACGCTAGAGATTCCACTAAACGATCAAAACACGTGCCTCGCCATTCAATGACAATTTAATACACACCGTTAGAAACAAACATTACAAACAGTTCGAATAACTTTGAACATCGAACTATTGCCAACATCAACCAGTGACAAATTCAACACGTTTATTAACAAACAAGCAGTGGCCCTGCCACACCTTCGGCTGGCGGAATTGTGGAGTTAAAAGCTGCTACCAAGGTGGAATGGGTTCATTTTCTACACAAGACAACAGGAGGCTGAGACACTTAGGAGTCATGACCCAGGTGGGCCCGCCCCCATTAGAGTGTAAAGGAGAATAATGGGCCGAAACACTTGTTCGACGGGAGGACTTTTTCTGATGATCAGATTGTCTCCTGTTGTTTAGTTCTGTATACAGTTTCCAATCATGAATATGGATTTTAGCAGATCATCAGGTATTTCACCTCTTTTGTAGATGTCATACAAGACTTTTATTATCACTTCTACTCCAAATTCTCCCAAAGTTTCCATGTCCTCTATTGTTATATTATCTGGTTAAGGCGCTTTGCCTTTCTTCATGTGGCGCATGGCATCCTCTACATCTGCCATTAATATTGGAAGTCCTTCACAACTGTCCTGGTCGTTCAAATCTGGTCTTTCATCATCATACAGCTCCTTGATGTATTCTGTCCACCTTTCTTTCATGTTCTCACGACCCATTAACAACGCTCCTTCTTTTGATTTCATACAGCCAGTGACTGTTTGTGTCCATCTGCCTGTTAACTCATGTATTTGCTTGTACATAGATTTTGTGTCTTTTGTGAGCTGCACTTCAAGCTCTCTGCATTTCTGGTTTAGCCATGCTTCTTTTGCTGTTTTACATTTGTTTACTGTTTCTTTATTTAGTCTGTCATATTGTCTTTGTCTTGCTTCTTCTTTCTTCTTGCATCCATCAGTTGTAAAATTGCATCTGTCATTCTTATTTGTAGTCCTCTTTACTTCTGGTACAGTTTCTTTTGATGTTTGATGTATTGATTCCTTTAGCATTTCCCACTGTTCATCTCTACTCTCTATTTTTCTATTATGAAGATAAGAAAGGTAAAGGTAGTCCCATAGCAGATACTACCGTAGGGGAGTGAAGTGTTTGAGACTTCGGTTTACTAGGTCCAGCATCGAGAGTGAGTTCTCTTCCTCGCTGGTTTGTGAAGATACAAACATTTAAAAATAAGGAGTGATTTTTTTTTCTTTCACTCTGTATTTATTTCTCTGTGACGGTATTGCCTCCCCTGCTTTGCAGTAGTGGTCCAACAGTTGCCAAAACTCAAGAGTATCTAATATGAGCTTCAAAGGTATCAACCTTCGCACAAGATTACTCTTGGCAGAGATGTAGCTAGAAGGGTAATGACACTTCAGTTACAAAGGGAGTCTTCACAAGATATTCAGAGAAGCGAAAACAATGCTGCTTTGGCTGAGCACGTTAACTCTGTAATTCTGCCGATGCTTTTGAGAACGAATTAAGCACGCATTAATTTCAGCTCGCTCAAGCCCCCACCCCTGATTTACTCAGTGTAATTCTTACTATTCTGGTACAGCTCTGTTTAGAGTGTGTGTAGTAAATTGACTGAGACAAACATGCTATAACTTTAAAATGATTAAATCGAAATTAAATTTGTAACATTACAAATAACAAAATTTAATAATCACTTTAGAATTTAACAGTTTGAAAATAAATTGAATAGTTTAGAAGAAACGTTTCATCATTGATTTACAGTAGAGATGGTGGGAAAAAAAATTCACTTTGCCAGCGTATATTTTTCACTTAGCTGCCAATAGTAGTTTCTGCTCCCGCTGATGGGTTCTGTTTACACTGCTCTCGCTCGTCCTAGAACGTCAAGGAATAACGGCCAAGTTGGTCCTGTGTCTGTCTATAAGACCCTCTTATAATGGTGTCTTGCACAACGTCAGTCCACTTTACTTGGTTCTAGAGATAGTACTTTCTGCTGGTACGACCAATAAATATGATTAAGAATAGAAACGAAACGCTCTCCTCAGTATTGCGTTTCCCGACACATACTTATGTGCCCCCTCTTCTATTCTACCATCCCATTTATCTCCGAATTTACCCTCGATGAGAATTAAATTTAATCCCTGGGGAGTCGCGCTGATGTAATGGTTACCACACTGCGCTGGCGATCGGGTGATCCAGGTTCAAGCCCGGGCGAGGGCATTTGAAAGAGTGTCGTCGACCGAGACTTGGACTGGATTAATTAGAGCCCTGGTGAAGACATTTGAAGGAGTGTCGTCGACCAGGTACTGGCGGCTTCTGAGCCGTCTCATCACGACAGCAGAGGGACAGGAAACAAGATGGGCAGAGCATTTCAGAGAA
Organism: Oreohelix idahoensis; assembly: GCA_024509875.1. Taxonomy (NCBI): domain Eukaryota; kingdom Metazoa; phylum Mollusca; class Gastropoda; order Stylommatophora; family Oreohelicidae; genus Oreohelix; species Oreohelix idahoensis. The sequence continues at coordinate 377,661 of JAMPIV010005170.1, read as the reverse complement.
ACTCTGAACACAAAATATTGAACATATTCAAGTTTGAAACAAACTACTTAAGTATTAAATATTGCCCCAGTTTGAGAACTATCTTCACCGTGTGTCCCTGAAAACAAAACATTGAACATATTCAAGTTTGAAACAAACCACTTCGGTACTTTCAAAATATTCCACGTGAAATACGGTGCGTAAAGCAAAAGGTCACGTATTACCATATCTTGCAATAAGACATACGATGCATTGCGTACAGACTCACGAACATGTCGTTAACCTCATATGACAACGTGTATCAAAAGTAACAATTCATTACTTTATCAGAAAGTAATCTCTTATCGATGTCTGTCCATAAGTTGTCTCCCCGTATTCCAAGCTTTGGTGATGCGCGCACTCGTCTTGTTGGTGATTAGGCAGATAGCGCTGGGCGATGTCCGTGTTAATTCGTAGCGACCAAGCTTGGTACAAGGGAATTTTACCAACCTGCCTCTCGTAATATTATCTCTACCTCTCATTGCAAATGTAAGGTGTTTATCATCCATAAGGAGTGCCAGATAACAGACAGGACACAATATACTGAAAGTAGTGAAAGATTACTTGAAAATATAAACTATCTGCTACATAGTATAGAAAGAAAGAGAGTGAGACATTTCAAAGCACGCAATAAAATTAGTACCACAAATGCACCGATTGCTGCCGGAGTGAAACAGAGATCGAGAGGGGTCGTCCCATTCAGTCACATTCTCGCAGCCGTATAGCTTCTCCCTATTATCTTCACTCAAAGCTATCCAATCCAAACTAAATAAATTGGAGTGGTTCTTGACTTTCTCTTGTCCTAATAATTCTTATCACTTTCTTTTTCTTTTGTCAAATATTGCATCCTAATGACTCCTTTTTATTAAATTGCAAACTTTCTGTATCCTTTGTTGTAGCCACTAGAATTTCTGCTGTAGAGGTCGACAAAGAATCGACAAGCAAGCTGCTGTAGACGTAATGATAACGTTTTATTTGCAGAATTACTAATTATGTAATTGGGCAATCAATGAAGGCTGAAAGCAAGATGTTGGTGATATGTTGCGTCGTTTAAGGATAATTTGTTTAATGACTTTCTTAGCAACGGTTTGTATTACTAAAACAAATGTACGACACAAAACATTATATTTTACATTTTCGCTTTCTGAAATTCGGATTCTTCTCTTCATTTTTATTATTAGGTGTAGATGCAGAACCCACCGGCGAGTGGTACATGCTCTGGTCTGCACCAATCCACCCCCACTTCATGGAATAAATGCTTTCTTGCCTCATTCTTCACTGTTTGTCCTCTATCCTTTAAAGCCAGGGAGTAAACCCTGCACACACAAAAATCAGCGCAGGAGGAGCACGATAGTCTTGGTTGACAATCCACCTAAAAGAAGGACAACTTCACACAAACCCGGGTAGGAAAGACTCGTTAGTCCGGAAAGACCGCTTTCCTAGGAGAGACAACACTGGTGTCAAACAACTGCTGTTTTGCAGGAAGGTCACGAAAAACCAGAGGTTAGGGAAGCAGTCCTGAACAAATGCATGCTGAAGACGGAATCACTGGGCCACAAGGCGCACAACATAGTGCAACGCAAACCGCCTTGAGATGACAGATACGAATATGACTCAACGAGATGGTGCTCGACCCAAGGAGACCCGCAAGGTGGGAAGAATGCCGGACCCCTTGCCTCGACGGTGTCCACCTTGTTGTCAATTTGATGTTACATTTTTTGACTGCAAGCTATAAACTCCTTGAAGAATTCTTTTTGGGTTTTTAGTGCATTCAAAGTGTATGTTTAAATATTTTTTATAAATTTTTAAATTATATTAATACAAAGCGGTTATTAAGTCCTTGTGCAACTTTTAATTTTAATAACTTTGGATGTACACATGATCTAATAATAATAATAATAATAATAATAATATTAATAGTCCCTTCAGTCATAACTGACTATGGGAATGAGCCCCTGATGTGACAGTCCTCGGGTGCTTATTTTTCTTGTGTTTCTATCGATGTTTTCTCCTATCTTCTGCTTGCCGTGACAGCTTCTTTGCACCCAATCTTGGTGGCGCCGTAGAGAGCACCGTTACTTGGTGCGACCGGCAGCTTCATCCTCCCAGGATGCTTGTATTCTGTCCAATGCCCTCATGTCTCTCTTTCACACATCTTTGAACCTCAGCTGCGGTCGCCATGATACAAGAATACCGTCTATGGGATATGAAAGCATAACGTATTAATTCTGACACAATGTAGTTAAAATGTGACTTCGACATGACTGCCTTCTTTCGTGACTCCTCGTTCAACTCAATTTTCCAACTCGTCAAAAAAGATTCTCCAACTGCTGCGTAGTGAATTGCATTTGTGATATTGACCTTGAGTTCATCCAAAGATTATGGTTTTGATGAATAGAAAACACTTTGAACTTGATATATTATGCTGTTATATGCTGTTTACCGTGTCAAAAAAAGGTAAACGTAAAAGATCCCATTTACTTGCCCATTGAAGCATACAGGGAATATGGTGTTAGGCCCATATTTTCTTGACCATACCGCACACCAGGGATGATGTGGTCAGCATCACGCCGACCGCGTTTACAGTGTACAATTTATTAAAGTTATAAATTGTACAAAGACTTTATAAACACTCTGTATTATTGTTTATTCGACTTTTTTTCCGCAATGATTCATACTGTTGTGACTGTCATTTCTCCCTTTGTTACATAACTTTGCCGTGTATCTTCACGTCTTGAATTAGCAGTCGTAATTATATTTTAACTCTTAAAAGGCGTGGTGTTATTCCCATATTTGATGCTAAGAATTAACATTTTTGTTATGTATGGTAACGTTATACATAGTTATAAAGGATACTGAATGAGGGTTAATAAATGATACAAATGGGATAAATTCTTGAAAAAATTTAAATTCAAAAATACCGGTTCCAAAAGCTGGCCCACGTTACGAGCGCCTGGAAAATCGGCCCCAAATACTTGCCCTCGTCCTTTAACAGTTAAGGTGTTCTGAACATTTTTTGTCCTAAGTACTTTATGGATTTTAACCAGACACAAAAATGTATGCCAGTTTTTTCCCCACGAGAGAAATTAACCCATCCCTTCTCCCTCCTCACCGAGAAAAAAATAAATATATTTATAGCAACATGAAAAGAACATATTGAAATGTTGCATTCGCCCCCCAAAAAAAACTCTTAAAGGTGTATTCAAATGTATGGAGATATAGAGAAAATGATTTAATGAAAGTAATATATCCAGTTTGTCGTATTTTTCATTCTTCCAATATTGCATAAGGCATTCTCCTACTGCAGTGGTCTCCCCCATTCCCAGACATGAGGAATAGCATACATGTGGACATGAGGTATTGCATATATTTGTGTGCTGGTGCCAGACTGTATCGGCTACGCCGTTCCTCTGGATAAACCAGCTTTGTGGGCCATGCTGCATGGGCAACAGCTTGACCTGTTTACCTAAGCACCCAAACTTGCGGAGGACGAGACATTGTCTTGAGGGCGAGTTCCTTTTGTCAGTAATAACGGAAAGGGATATACTAAATCTTAGAACAAAAAAACCATACACAAACAACTTTGACACAAAAATGAAGCTTTGCAAGTAATCAACAAAAACAAAGACACAAGAGCAACATTATCATTCTACGAGAATAGAATGGAAAGAAAACGCAAAGACTAAACGTGGAAGTAGACAAAATGGAAAGAAGCAGGTAAATCAGCAGAAGACCCGCACTTCCTAAAACATAACAAAGCTAGTTAATACAGGAGTGTCCACCGGGTTTAGCATGAACTCAATGGCGTAATTACATACGTATAAACATAAATCGACACAAAACATAAAAAAGGTAAAAATTGGGTGTGGCTTTTCAATCACCCTGTATGTATTTCTCCCGTATCGCTTCTCCCAAGTATCTTCACGCACAAGATACTGCCGTATGGGAGTGAAGTATTAGAAACGTCATATATACCACGCCTCACCTTTATAAGGTGGGGGGTAATCAGTTTCCCTCCTGGCTACCTTTATCTGCCCTAACTCAAAAGCAGAGTCAGGTAACTATTTACAGCTAAATACACCGGAGCATTACGTTACCTAGTTTCAAACCCTGTAAATTTACCTCGAGAAGCAAATCGTACTAACCACCCTACCAACCAGTGCTCATACAACGCATAAAACTTCACATACAAACTTGAAAAAGATAACCTTGCCTCAAACAGACATACAAGACAAAAAAATGAAGAATATGTCAGCGTGAATATTTCACAAATCACACGACAAACAAACAAACAAACAAACAAACAAAAATTAATGAAATTGATATGTCAACAGATAATCAAACATGGAAACGAATAAAATAATCCGGACTAAAAAAAAAACAGGTGCTTCATAGATTATTACTGTCATATTAGCTTCGTTAAAGACAGTCTAGTTTTTATTGTTGGTCTTTAGAAGCTCTTATTAGTGTCTATCTTGCTGCTCGAGACGCTGCAGTTGGATTTTCTGGGATTTAAGATAAAGAAGTTGTTTTCATCATCATTACCATCATCATCGTCATTATCAGCATCATTATCACCATCATCATCATCAACGACAACGACATCAACATCGTTGTCACCTCATTATCACAATCATCATCATTATCATCATCCATCATCATCATCCATCATCATCCTAATCGTCGTCTCATGAACATCTCCACCAGCATCATCATAATCATCATCACCATCATCTTCACCACCATCGACACCAGTATATGTGTGTGCAAATATATGTGTGTGTGAGTGTACGTGTTAAATTATATGTGGGTGTGTGTGAGTATATATGTGTATGACAGAAGCAGTTTTTGTCTATGTGTCTATTAGACAGACCATGAATATGTGAAAATGTCAGTGCATGTGTGAGTGTGAATAAAGGATGTGTGGTAATGTATATAGATGAATATGTGTAGACGAATGTTTATGCGCAAGTAATGTTTGTCAGGACGTGGATGGCAACCTGGTCACGTAAAACTAATTGCCACAGAAATCATCGCGGTAAGGCAGGCATATGCACACATGGTGAAGGCTTCATTGAAACAATGCTTCTTCTTCTTCTTCGTACACTCTCAGACGTCCAGTTGAATGTTCTCAAAGAAAGCAGTAGTCAGTTTGAGGCTATTTGAACCCCCGTAAAGCTTTTCCACGAAAGGAACTGGTGTCGGCCATATGCGCTTTCTCTGCACCGCATATAAGGGTTAACTTTAAAGCAGATGTTCAGCAGTCATATTATCAGTGCCAGAGATACACAGATCTTTAGCTTGTTGAATAGATGGTATCTCAATCTGTTGTGGCCAATGCGGAGTCTGATGATTACCACTTATTCTCTTCTGTTGAGCTGGTAGTAAGCATCATTCTGTATGTGACCTAGATGTTCTACATTCCATTTGTGTCTGTATCTGATTCTGATAAAACTGTTTGCCTCCTCGAAAGTTACGCTTGCATCAGGCTGAGGTAGATTTCCACCTTCTTTTGCCTATCTGTCAGCCTCCTCATTGCCAGTGATGTTACAATGGGATGGGATCCATCGGATCACAGCACTTTTGAATCGTTGACATAGTTTGTGGAGCACTAGTCTGAAGTCATCCAGGTCTGTATTATTTTGGCTTTTTAACGTTGCAATTACTGACTGTCCATCGGTAAAGAAAGAAACTTGTCTCTCTGTGATCTCTTCCGTCAATATAACATCTGCTGCAGTTTTCAAGGCCTGTGCTTGTGCTCTGGAGCTACTTGAGAATTGTCCAATGCTACAATATTGACTCTGACTTCATGCTCCGTATGCATGAGTTATTGCAGGTTCTCTAAGAACAACAACAGTTACTGGCTCCATGCTCCATTAGGAGCGCCAAGAAGAAAGAAGAGAAAGAAGAATGTATGTCAGCAGTGTTTTGAAAATACTCATATATGTATGTAAGTGCACATTATAGGATACGCAGAAACATAAAAAAAAAATTATAACGTTTGTTTTATCTTATCTGCAACAGGATACCAAAGAGAAGCGCTAGGACAACCAAGAATGAGAGGGATTGATGGGGTAAATGAAACATAAGAGAAGAAAAAGGATCAGCCACACTACCAAAAATAGATTGAAAAGGCAGTTCAATATCTCCATTTTCTTAATGCGGTGGAAAAAAAACGTAACAGAAAGAAAGAAAGAAAGAATTCGCCAAAGACAGCGATGCACATATGTTACGTCGTTGCAAGAAATTAAAGTAATTATTCTTCGTGAATCTTAATCGTTTGATCTCGGGGAGTGAAGACGTAATTTATGATTTCTGTCTGTCTGTCTTTCAGTCTGCCTATCTGTCTCTCTGTCTGTTTTTTCTTTCTTTCTTTCTTTCATTCTTTCTTTCTGTCTGTCTGTTTTTCTTTCTTTCTTTCTTTCTTTCTTTCTTTCTTTCCGTCTGTCTGTCTTTTTTACTGTCTTTCTTTCTGTTTGTCTAAATAAGAAAATAATAAAAGTCATTTGAATAGTTCGTTGGTACAATTTTCATATGTTACAATTGTGGAATCCCCAGAGCGAGAGAGGTAGAAGGGAACCTAAAAAAAAAAAACCCTACAGAAGTGAAAGGGATAAAGAAGGCATTATATAAAGAAGGCTCAATAATCTTAAGCGAGTGGCAAGGGACAAGAGATACGGTGCAAAGGCGTAATAAATGAATGACATGAAAAAGGGCTGTGAACATTCTTTGTCTAACTCTTAAATTTCTATGTTGTTATAAACTGTACCACTCCCGCCCTGTTCTGTTAATTTTTTTTCCCTAATGCATTTGTCTTCTTATAGCGAGGCACGTTTCTTTCAGCCTACAGAGTGATTGAGAAGTCCCCTCCCTATTTTTAAATGTTTATATCTGTGGTAAAGTGGGATGTTATAAATATTTATAGGGGACTTAGTGTACTGACTGAGATCAGCTGTGAAGGTATCTGTATATAATAGGTGTAGTGTTTTACAGATAACCTTACTTGCTACCACATTATGCCTCAGTCAGAATTATTCTGGAATATTGTGATGACTACGTTAAATGACTAGGGTATGTATATGATGAAGTGTAAGTCACAACAACAACAGACAGATAAACAATTTAATTTATTCCACCACACTTGACAACACTGTGACACTCACACACATTTAACACTCTATAAGACTATCTTAAATGAGGCACTGGTAAAGTTTCAAATATAAATATGTATTAATTACTTTCACTAATATATATGTCCTGATTCAACTACAAAGTGAACCAGGAATCACAATCAATTGTAATTACAATTTATATGTACAGAATTTATCAATATGAACCTTGTAGTGACATATTGTATTAATATTATCCTATGTGTGTCAGTTGTGTAGTAGTAATATGAGGTAATACTGGTTTTGTTTTTTCAATCTATGTTATTATTTGTCATCATGACTTCAAGTGTTTGTTTATCTTGGAAATAGTATGGGGAAAAGTTCACAGTTCCTATCAATTTAAACACTGTATTTTCCCTCTGTTTTATTATAAAGTCAGATTTTGATAGGGGGGCATAATGTTGAGCTCCTCTGGCCACAGACGCTTATCTTTCGTGATGGCGGCAGGAAAGGACTCCTCTGCTCGATAGCCTCCCTGTGTTCTGGAGACACCTCACTGGTCACTATCTGGACCCAGGAGTATGCTGTCAGCCTCTAGGTTCAGCAAAGCTCAGACCAGGTGCTGCTCAATAACTTTAGGACCACGGTCCCACAATTCATGGAATAATACACAGTTACGTTGACTGGCAATGAATATAGCACAATTTCGATCTGCCGATGTCCCAGGCTTTTATTTAGAAAAATATGCACTGGCGCTCAACGCACTGGTTCTTTAGTAAGTTTATTTCAAAATGTGGTGCTGACCTGACGCCTCTGATTGACTATATTGGCGGGTCTAACCAATCGTGCCATGTTTACACAGCTTTTCAAAAAAAAAGTACCCTTCCTTCCGTCTCCCCTAACAACAAAAGATAGTATTTATAGCCCGACTAATCGTGTTTAGCCTTACATTTACTTTCCGCCAATCAAATAGGAGGTAACATGGGGACCTATTTCCCGTACAATGGTGGTGTGAAAATCTGCCACTGAGCGATTCTGATTTTGGTGTTGTCTGACATCCCTCACTATTTCTTTTGGCTATAATTTGTTAATTCCTAGACTATTTGCGTAACACTTAACATATTATTTGTCAGCATGTCCTAAGGAACCCAAATATACAAATTTAAAGGAGCTAAGTGGCTGCGTTCAAAATATGCATTTTCCAGGATAGTCGTGTAGTTTTTTTATTTTTTTATGTTTAGAACCGCCACCTGTCCTGCTGTACTGTCAGACTAATGTCAGGATTTTAGACATAAAACAGTAGAATGTCAGGTTTCCTAATAAGCGTTTTTCCGGTTTTTAAAACCTAACTCTCGTATGGGTAGTGTTTTTTAACACTGTCGATTTGAAAAAAAGTTAGTGCTTGTGGCCTTACACGCGTGTTAGGGGTGGCATTAATTGTGTATCGCGAGACTGTGGTAGTATTGCCTGCGTTCCGGCTTTCAGCCCCTCCCTTTCTTTCTATCCTTAGTCCATCTGTCTTTCGTTTATGGTAACTTAGTGTATAAAATGACATGAATGGAATATTAAATATAGGTCAGCTTGCGTATCTCAAGGTTTTTCTTAGAAAGGCAGTACACGTTTTATTGAAGAAAGCGTGTAGTGATGCAGTAGGCTTTTACTATCAACGTGAAACGTTATAATTTGCAGACGAATTAGAAAACAAGGGGGATTTCGAGTACAGTCATTGTGACAGCACTGTTCTTTACCATTCTTCTTTCTTTTTATAGAAGTTATTTGTTAGGCTTTACATTTACTTTTTAATTTATATATGTGGATTAGAATTTCACACGACAATATCTTCACAAGCAATTACTGCTGCCCGCAAAAGCCAGATCCAAACCTCAGAAATGAGGTATCTGAGGACGGTGGTTGAAGTAACAAGAAGAGACATGGTCCGCAACCAGACCATACGGCAAGGGCTCAAAATTCAGCCCCTACAGACTCAAGTTGGACAGTCCCAGTTACGATGATTTGTCAATATCTGCAGAATGGGAAAATATCAGCTACCATAACAAATATGGGAAACTAAGAGCCAGGAAAACAGACCTCCAGGACGACCCATTTTGCGCTGGGAGGACAACATTAGACAATCTCTGAAGGACCGAGGACCAGATTGGAACCTGGTCACGAGGAAGACAGCCGATAGGACAGTATGGCGCTCTCTCTGGCAAACCTCTACACCCCACGTTAGAAGAAGAACGACTAAGTAAGTAAATATAACCTCACTTGTATCTGTTAGATATGAGTGAAATGAAAGTCAAAATAATAGCTGTCATTTAACCACTAAGTTTTATGTTTTATTTCTGCCTTTACCACCGTTGTACTTCGACTTCTGATATCCAGACCTCATATCGGGCAACATTTTTTTTTACAGGCTTTTCTTTAACTTGCAACGTATGTCACTCTCTTGTCACCTTCAAATCCTGCAATCGATTTTTCAATCACTTCCAGATGAGCAATAGCTCTGAAACTTGGCATAGTTGTGTATTCCCCATGACAACACAATAATCAGTCGTAAAAATAATAAAATGAATAAAATTAAAACTAATATTAATTGTTTGTTGTTGTATTGAATCATCAGTGAAATGGGCGATAACTGCAATTAATCTAGGTGTATTCTTTCCAACAAGATTGTACCTCTTGAGAGAAATATTGAAACGTCCCCCCCCCCCCCCCCCCCTTTCCACACACACACTATCGCTCGCGCATGCACAGACATACACACAACTGACAACTACATTTAAAAGAAATGTAATTTACAACTCATCAAAATTTAAAAAAAAAAAAAAAATTTACTTTCCGTGTAGCCTAATATACTAAATAAGGAAATCCGCCTCCTGTGCTCTGGACTCGTTTATCGCAAACTAATAATGTCATCAGCGGATCGATTACATTTGACTTAAATTTAAAAACAACAAAAGAATAACACTAAAAAGAAGAAAATTTTTTTTTTTTTTAAAGTTTTAAACACAGGCTTTTAAATTAATGCACTAAAAAGCCACAAATAATTTGTCATGGAGTTTATAGCTTGCAGTCAAAAAATTTAACATCAAATTGATAATACGCCTGGGCCGCTGATTCTACATGAAATTATTTTCTTTATACTTCATTACACACTTATGGATAAATTATATGATAAGCGCCCAACGCTTTTTATCAATTTGATGTTACATTTTTTGACTGCAAACTATAAACTCCTTGAAAAATTATTTGTGGCTTTTTAGTACATTAAAAGCCTGTGTTTAAAATATTTTTATTTTTATTTCTTCTTCTTCTTCTTCCATGGGTCCGTGTTAAAAAAAAAAATAACCTTGCTGTAGACCGAAGGCCGTCAGTTATTTCAGGTCACAACTGCCTAAATAAGTTTAACTCTGTCACCTCAAGTAGCGTGGTAATAAGTGCTAAGCTATGAAATGAACTGTTAGTTACTCTTCTGTTGAAAATAAACGCCAAAGACTGACAAAACAAATTGGCGATCTCGTTAACGTAACAGACGGCTGAAGGAGCTCCACCTAGACATCACGAGATTAGCCCATCTCGCTGTGACGCTAAATAGTCAGCAGATGACCAGGAACCAGACGGTGAATGGTGTCAGATCAAATCTGTTGTCACGCGAGGCAATATTCGTGATCATCGAAAGATGGCAGTGTCGCGTGAGTGTTCAGAATACGTGTGTTAAATAAAAACACTTTTATTTAAATTGATATGAGCTTTATTTGGATGTTTCAAATCTTTGACCCTTTGGTTAAATAGGTTTTAGATAACCTAGGAAGCTGAAATTTTGCACATGACTCTCTTTCGTGGTACAATTTAAACCATCCAAATTTTAAGGAACCCCGAATGACTTGTCTTTAACCCGCTATACAAAAATTGAAGCCGAAAAAGTCATAGAATTGTTACAAGAATACAGATGTAAAAACATCTCACAACTTGGTGACGTTGAACACAAAATTGTAAACAACACCACATAACTTAGTGACGTATACAAAATTGTGAACAGGATCAGTTAACTTTTCTATTTTTAGTGCATTAAAGAAAGTGTGTAGCCTAAAATGTGTTTTTCCCTTTACTTGTTATTGATTATGTCAGGAGTAAACATTTTAAATTTCCTTCTTAAACATTTCTGATTAAACAAATGCAGGAAATGATTAATACAATATTGATAAAAAAGGAAAAATAAAGTCATTAGCCTTCGTGGTAAAAAAGACATAATATGGTAATCTCGAAGAAAATGATTTTCCACGAACACAGAAAATGTAACAATTTTAAAACGAGTTAATGAATTCAAATACCCAGGCATGTTAATAACATTGGTTGCAAGATGCATTTCAGAAGGGAAGAGTAGAATATCACATAAAAAGCGGCATTCCATAAAAAGAAATGCATTTTATGCACCAACTCTTTGTCAATGGAAGTAGGAAAGACAGTTCTTAAGTGTTATATACAGGGTGATTGAGAAGTCACTTGTTACTTTTAAATTTTATTTTTTCACACATGTAAGGGGGGGGGGGGGGAGGGGTGTGGTGTTGTTTGTTGTGTGGGGGGTGGGTGGTTGGTGGGTGGTGGGGGGGGGGGGGGGTTGGTGGGGGGGGTGTTGGTGGGGGGGGGGGGGGGGAGGGGGGGGGGGTGGTATTTTTGGGTGGGTGTTGTGGGGGGGGTTGGGTTTGGGGGTTGGGTGTTGTATTTATATCAATCAACAGTCAAGGTATAGAAAATTGAATGCCATTTTATTAAATAAAATGCTATGTCACATTGACATTTCAACGCAGCGTTAAATTCGGCCTGTTAAACATAAAACTTCTTAACGGGCAGCAATTTTTGCTGTCTATTGTAACGTCAATGGAAGTAAGAGAGTTCTACAGTGTTATATAGAACCAATCCTGACATGTGGGAGTTAGTCATGGACATGTTAAGTTATATTCGCGGGGGAGTTAAATGTTGGAGATCCTCACACGTAAGTCTAGTATAGACGAACGTTTGAGTGCATCTAAGTTAATTGTATGTTTAATTATTTACGTACCACCGTGCACCATGTTTGAAGGGTATGGCGCGGTTTGCCGCGGCGAATTGTTGCTATCCATAAATTACTCGGGAGGCAGATCAAAAAGTCCATTGTCATGGACAGACGTCTCAGATGAATAATATTATGTGTCTTGGTCCCAAGTCGCGGGAAAACACACCCAAATGTATTGATATATCTCCCTAGTTGGAGCATGAGTAATAGGCCAGAACTGGCTCGTTAAGGTATCGCCTTAGATACTCTCTTCCCCTTTGCAAGTCTTTGGCAGATATTCAACCCGTCTAGCTATGACGTGTTGCTAGTGCGCCCAAATTCCTGCTGGGAACTATATCGGATCTTAATTGTTATTTGAAGACTTCCGAAATATTATACAAGATGAATTGCCTCGTAACAAAAACTGAGATCATACGGACATGTTGCCGCAGAGCTTCCGTCGCCCTTGAGATGGTGACGGTTAGTGAGATCGGTCAACTTCAATATTGATCATTTGTGTCGACGTACATTTTCGTGCCAAGAATTATAATTTAATGCTGAAATATTATAACAAATGATGACTGCCTGTATCACTTCGTCAACGTATTCACGCCTGTGCTCATTAAGTGGATGCACGGCAGTGAAAATCTGGTTTTAGGTACAAAATATCGATTCTTTACTTTAGAGCGTATTTTATTAAATAATTTTCGAGGAATCGATTGAGCAAGGTTTTATGACAAAACAAATGCATTTGATGTGTCAAAAAGCATATTTTCGGCACTACCCCGAAGCTATGATTTGCAAATTTGTGCCGAAAATGCACGATTTCTCTCTCAATAATACCTTAGTTACGCTGAGCGCATCGCGAAGTATTACGTATCGCTGAAAGGGGGATTTTTTTTATCTTCCGGATTATAGCAAATTCGAAACCTTTATTTCACATAGCTCTCGTTGATTTGGTATTCAAAATTTCCCATCGTTTTACTCTAACTTCCTTATAAGGAGAGGTCACGCAGTGACCCCATTCTCTCAGTCAAGGCCCATTCATGAGGCATTGGTGTTTATCTTTCTGATTCGTCGTCACAACGTTCAGCTTTCTCTGCAAATCCGGAACATAACGACAGGTATTTCCGACCGTAAATAAATAACTGTTTCATTGAACGTGGTACGTAGTACGACGTGTTTCTCTTGATTACCGTCTAAATCTCATTAAATTGTGTTCTATTACTTCAAAATGGGAGGAAAAGGTAAGAAAGCAAAGCAACTTTCTGCCGTTAGAGCACGTCGAAAGTGTGTAATTTTAAGCAATGTTACGACCGAATCAGCGGTGAATGATAACCAACCTGATGTAGACTTATCATCAAAGTTTGTCTGCATACCTGTAGCTGATAGGCCTATAGTTCAAATCGCTGATCTAATAGTGCCTTTCACCACTGGCCCAAGTCGATCTGATATAAAAATAAACTTTAGTGCGAGCCAGAATGGTGCTTCTCATAACACTGTCTGTGCTAAACCTACGTACAGAAATATGTAGATCAAATTTTTGATCATTTGGATACCATGCACAACTCTACAGTATTTCAACGTGCCGTCAGCATTGTCCGACCTGAACATGCTAAGAGCCAGCATCGTACCATTAATAAAAAAATAAGTCATTTACATCGCTGTCAGCTTTGATGCAACATGGCTAACTAGAGGTCGTAAGTCCCTGATAGGTGTTGGCAGTGTTATCGACATCTTGACTGGCATGGTCATCGATACGCACGTTATGTCTTCCTTCTGTTACACCTGCGAGAATACTAGACAGTGGCAACTGAAAAATCAGCTTGACAAATTTGAACAATGGAAAGCAGAGCATCAGAAGGCCTTCTGCAGTAATTAAGAAGGGTCAGCCGGAATGATGGAAGTAAAAGCCTGTGAGGTTTTCTGGCTTCGTTCAGTGGCAAATATACAAGCTACGCTACATTGTTTTGCTATGAGATGGCGATTCCAAGGCCTACAACAGACTCTGCGACATCAAACCGTATGGTCCAGAAGTTGACATAACCACAGAAGAGTGCGTCAACCATGTTGCAAAGCGATTAGGCACTGCGAGACCCCATGCGCTGCTGGATCAATAACAATAGCATAAGTCGCAGTTGACTGATTTTGTTTAAATCACAGTTGACTGATTTTGTTTAAATCTCAGTTCTGTTGGAAATTTTGTTATTGTGTGGAAATTAAGAAAATTGTTGAATATTTTAAAATTGAGAGGGATAATAAACGAGCTGCATTTCACATCAGCCATTAACAAAGACACGCTTGGAGTATAGGATAGGTCTAGCGAGAAGATGACTTACTTCACAGCTCTCTTCTACAGCTACCATCTAAAACTGTGCAGTTAGCTAGCTGACTTATCTTGTGTCATCCCTACATTAGTTCACCAGTTCTCTTCTCTATTTTCTTGGAACTAAAGCTATTATTTTCTATCCATCTCGCCACCAAATGTAATGATGATGATGATGATATAGGCAGTTACATTTTTAATACAGATGTGTCGAAAATTGATTATGGTTATTAATCCAATTATACAAAGAGAGCCCCACTTAATTTGGAGCTTGGGCCCCTCATACTATAGTTACGCCACTGGTGATCAGCCCCGGGTGACAGCTTGAGGATCATGGGTGCGAATGGTAGGATGCGCTCCGGGTGCCAGATACTTTAAGTACATCCCTGACTGTGACTTGTCTCATTTTCCCACCACAGTACTGCTGTATTGTCCATATTTGACGTTAGTCAGTTTTTGGCTTTACTGGTTTTTAAATTATTGTGTAATTTCAGCCATCATAACCTTGCCGCCTGTGAGATTACTGCTTACATTGTCATGTTTCCGCTACCCTTGAAAACTGACTTATGGAATTACCTTATGTAATATTTAATACACAAAGATTGCCTACGAACTATTAAACATAAATTAGTGACAAAATGTAAGTCGGATGTGAGATATTACTTGTCCGCTGTCCCGTCTGTAAGACCTTTTGAGTGCGTATGTTTGAGTATGTACTGTATATGTTTCTCTTAAAAACATTGGCAGCAACTGAAATCCCAGAAACGTAGGCAGTACCAGAAGAACTAGTAACGTCTTCCGCACAGTTCAACGTAAACGCTATATTTTAATACTTTTGATCGACCACTTATTTGTATCCTTTAAATAACGGTATGTAAATAAATATTATTATGTTTCACGTCATCAAATTATGCGCTTCCTCGAACATCCGCGACAAAGTTATTTCATGATCGTTCTCAGCTTTATGTTTGACAAATCCCAGGCGGGCTGTCCTCGTCCAAGCCACTAAGTCCTGGGTGTGCCACCGACACTCTTCGGGAATCCTAGGTAGTCTGTTGACTCGCAGACGGTAAAGCCTAGGTGGACTGGTTCATCAAGACCAGTGCAAAAATGAGTCAACGGTCACACAGGGTGGCCATTAAAAAAAAAAATTGAACAATCTTTTCATCTCAAGTACTTCAACTCTTTCGTCCAACTGCTTGTTCAAAGCCAATAATTCTGCAGTATACAGTAATATTGCAATTTTTTTTTTTTTCATTTTGGTTTGAGAGATGTAAAGGTAGTCCAATAGCACAAACTGCTGCAAGGGTGTAACGTGTTAGAGACACCACATACATTCAACACAAAAGTTGGTTAAACGTCAAAGCTAAAATAAATGAACAAACAAACAAATACTTTAAACTAATTTTAATAACACAAAATGTACAAACAGAAAGGCACCTTAACCCAAACTGAAGCATGTAACTAAATTTTACAAGTCCCTCGAACATTAAAGTGCAAAGAGGGATGTAAAAGTCATGGTAAGGGGAACTCCATACCTGCTATAGTCAATGTCATCTCATCTCATCTCAACCCATAACCCGTCATGGGTCGTAGGGGTGCCATGGTGGAAGCATCAGCAGACAGGGTCCTCCACTGCTCTCTATTCTCTGCAATGCGTACAAGTGTGGAGAAACCGTGTCCTGCCCATTCTTTGATGTTATCAGCCCAGGATTTTCTTTGCCTTCCTCTTCTCCGTTTACCTTCGACTGTTCCCTGGAGGATCGTTTTCGAAAGGGAGTCAATGTAACAAACCATAATAACAATAGCCAACGTTTGTAGTCTAACCGGTGATTGAAAAGTCAGTTCCAGTTATTGAATTGTTATTTCTTCACACCTGTTGAACTAATTTTAAATGAATCAATGGGAAAATAAAGAGAGTTTTATGTAATTGTATTATATAAAATGACATGCCACATTACAATTATTGCTCAGAAAGAGATTCGGTTTGTTCAACACATAATTTTATAGCGGGCAATAGTTTATACTGCCGCGTGTAGTGTCACTCTCTTGGTCAGTTTAGATTTTATTTTCTTTCTGGAAATTGAAAAAAAAAATTATTAAAAAAAAACCAAAAAAAACAGAAAAATATTAGTCAAATTGCAGACGCTATTACTCTTTGTTTAGACATTTGCTTCACGTATAAATAGTGGATACAGTTTATAATACAACGATTTAAAAATTGGAAGTGCTGAAGGACTGCGCATGTCGACTCGAGTCGATCGACTCGGATCGAGTCAGAGTTAAGTCACCACAGCGACCCGACTAGAGACAAATTGAGATTTAGGCATTGGCGACTCGACTCGACTCGAGACTTGCAAATTTTGGTGAAACGACTTGCTTTCCACATTCATAATGCACTCTATTAATTAGAACAAAATTATCTTGTGTTAGACGATATCGTCCACACATTACAAAAGTTGCATTGTGCAAACACGTTGTACTTCATATTATCAGACATAAGTGGACACTGTTGCTAGACAAACATCTAGAGACACAACGACCGTCAGAACAATAATGTTCTTTGGCTATGTAAACATTACCATCCTGCCCTAGTGGGGAGGGGAATTTATCGCGCTCATTTATTGGCGAGAAAAAAAAAGACCATGTGTCCTTAACCTGTAAATTCGCTTACGCGTAACATTTGGTGCTGATCAAGTGTATTATTCCACCAATTTTAGGCTGGGAAGGGGAGCAGTATGCTTGAGAAGATAATATTTCTAAAATGTACGTATGAGCCAGAATATTTCATATATATATATATATATATATATATATATATATATATATATATATATATATATATATATATATATATATATATATATATATATATATATATATATATATATATACAGTACTTTGCAAAAAAAATGGCAGTCATATTTTCGCAACGCAGCACACTCATAGAAGCAAATAATAATAAAAACTGTATGTCCAGAGGAAGATTGATATCTCCCCTATCTATTAACAGTGGTTTCAGTACAATATAATGTTGCCTTCTCCAGCAAGGCAAGCCTGGATGCGGCGAGGCATACTTCCCACAAATGTTTGTAGGTAATTGTGAGTCAGACTTTCCCAGTACTTTTCAGCTACCTTCTTCAATTGTTCAACGTCTCTGAGTCCACTCTTTTTTAAATGATTCTTGAGTAGTGCCCAAACGTTTTCAATTGGGTTTAGGTCGGGACTGTTGCTGGGCCACTTCAGCACTATCACTTTCTTCTCTTGCAGCCATGCTTTGGTGGTATGAGCTGTATGCTTTGGGTCATTGTCATGTTGAAATGTGCACCCATCGGGGTACATGACCTGCATAAATGGCAGAAGGTGTCCCTCTAGTATGTCGATGTGCCTTTCTTTCGTGAGAATTCCTGTGAAAACACACAGTGGGGTGGCACCTCTTGCTGACACCCCTCCCAAAAGATGGAATTTCTGGGTATGTTTCGGTCGCTGGTACACAGGCGTTATAAAGTCTTTCGTCCAAATATTTATTTGGGCAGGATAAGACCAAAGAGAACATTCATCTGAAAAAATCGCATTGTCCCATGACAAATTTTGGTGTTCGTGGCACCAGTTCAAGCGCATCTGTTTGTGAGTCTCTGTGAGCAATGGTGACGAAATTACCCGCTTTTTTGTGTAATTCATCCTGTGTAGCTCCCGGTTGACAGTAGCATTAGATACCTCTGGGCTTCCCAACTCGATCATGCGCTGCCGTATGTTTTCTACGCTCTTCATTGGCCCAGCCCGAACGATTTGGGCGAGACGCCGATGGTCCTTTGTGTCCAAAATTCTTGGACCCCCACTACCTTCTTTTCGCTCGATTCCATTACCTGCTTTTAATTTACTCACAACTTTGTAGTCAGTCCGCTCAGGAATGTTCAAGGTTTTAGAAATGTTGGAACATGTTTGATTTCCTTCATTCAAAAGCTGTGAAATTAACATACACTTTGTCTTTGTATCCATTTTCTGCCACTAGCATTAGAAATTGTCGTCTGCTCTATTATCAAGGGACTGTACTCTACGCTAATTTTTTTTTAACTTTTGGTAGTGTTTGCTTACTTAAGTGTAGTGCAAATTTGGGGCAGAACATGCATATTTAATTAGATTTCAGCATATTTAGCTGAGCAATATGACTGCCATTTTTTTTGCAAAGTACTGTATATATATATATATATATATATATATATATATATATATATATATATGTATTTATATATATATTTATATATATATATATATATATATATATATATATATATATATATATATATATATATATATATATATATATATATATATGTATACCTCTAAACAGAGCTATTGCTTATAAGAGGAATTTCGGGGGGTCTTGAACTGGCTAAACCATTGCTTAAATCCTTCACAAAAGGCGACGGTCCAGATATAATGCGTTAACAATTGTTCAGCCCAATGCAACATTGTTCGTGACTTCTGGAAATATCTTGTGAAGGCACCGTTAAGGTGGAAGAGTCATCAATCTTCTATCTACATCTCTGCCAAGAGTAATCTTGCGCGCAGGTACCTTGGAAGCCAATACTAGATACTCTTGAGTATTCACTGTTGGACCACTACTGCAAAGCAGGTGAGGCAATCCGTGATAAAGATGATGAAAGAAGAAGAAGGAGGAGAAGAAGCAGAAGAAGAAGAGGTAGAGGTAGAAGAAGAAGAGGAAGAAGAAGATTGAATTCAACTTCAAATTTTCATTTTACTTAATAAAATATCATCATCAATCAATACCCTTTAGCTCCCAAGGATCTTAATAATAATAATAATAAATTCTTTAAGCACCAAACACGGCGCATAAGGCAGAAACCAGTGCTCTCCAGGTTGTTCGTTGTGACGCCACTCCTCTTAGCTATTGCACATTATTTAGGCCCAACGTTCTTCCTTCTCTTATTATTGTTCTTCTGAGTGTTTCTTTTGGTCTTCCTTTTTTCCTCTTACCCTCAGGAACCCAAGTGAGCGCCTGTAGTGGTATTCTGTTGTTTTGCATTCGTAGGACATGACCGATATATGACCATCGTCTTTTACTTATATAGTCGGAGACATATTTCTGCCTAGAGTCTTCTCTTATTTGTCGATTAGTCTTGAATTCTTTCCAACTGATGTTCATGAGTTTTCTAAGACATTTGTTCTCGAATGTATTCAGCTTGTTCTCCAATGATTTTGTTATTTTCCAACTCTCACAGCCGTATGTTAACACTGAGATAACATTTGAATTAAACAGACGAAGCTTGGTATGTATATTCAATGATCGTAATTTCCAAATGTTAGATAATCTATTGAAGGCGCTAGCTGCCAAAGCAATTCTAGTATGGATTTCTCTTGTTGTGTCACCATCCTGAGTCATTTTACTGCCTAAATAATTGAAACTTTCAACTTTCTGTAGTTTTTTCCCCGTTCAAGATGATATCAAAGGTCTCGTTAGAAAAGTTCATAGCTTTAGTTTTAGAGGCATTTATTTGGAGACCTATTTTAACCGAGAGATGACACAAATTATTTATTGCTTCTTGGGATTGTCTTGGTGTTGAACTTAAGAATGCTACATCATCTGCGAAATCCAGGTCCCCCAGGAATTTTCCATTTGTCCATTTTATACCTAATTGTTCATTGTGGGTATAGTTTCTCATAACCCAATCAATAGCTATTCCAAAAAGTAGTGGTGACATAATACAGCCTTGTTTCACCCCTGTTTCTACTGTAAACCATTCTGTATTCCCATTATTTGTTCTAACACAACATCTTGCATTGTCATATAGCGCTTTGATTATATTCACATATTTTGTTGGAAAACCATAGATTGTAAGTATCTTCCACAATGATGGGCGGTGTAGACTATCAAAGGCTTTTTGAAAATCGACGAAGGTGATAAGTGGCGATTGCCTTTCCACTGATTCTTCTATAATTGTTCTTAGTGTGAATATTTGATCAATACATGATCGTGTGTTACCGGGGCCCGAAAGGGGAGCAAAGAATAGTAACACTGCACCCTACAATGCATGTCGTAAAAAGCGACTAAGGAGGGTTGGGCATGGGGCTGTTTACCCCGTCCCGTAAAAACTTCGCACAGTGGGCTGATCACCTGCTTGCTAGTTACTCTGATTACGGAAACAACGATAGATTGTTTGGTCTGTTGTTGTCCCACAAAGACGCCATAGGCGTGGTGGAAGCGATAGATTGATCAATTTGTTGTTGCCCTAAGACGCCACTAGGCGTACTGGCCACGGACTGCTTCGTCGGTTGGTGGCTAAAGACGGAAGAAGAAGAAGACATGATCGTTTCGGCCTGAAACCCGCTTGTTCTTCTCTAATCTTTTCGTCAGCATGCAATTTAAGTCTTTCTAACATCATGCAACATAATAATTTTCCAGGTACTGATAATAGAGATATACCACGCCAGTTATTACAGTCTGATAGATCACCTTTCTTCGGTAACTTTACAATAATACTGTCTTTCCATTGTTGTGGTGGTTGTTCTTCTCTCCATACTTCATTTATAATTTCTAAAATTCTCAAGAGGTTGTTGTCATTAACTGCTTTAATCATTTCCCCTGAAATTTCGTCAACTCCAGCAGCTTTAAAATTTTTTAATCTTTTAACGGCTTGTTTGATCTCGTCCAGCGTGAATTCATCGCAAGTTATTGGCAAGGTGGTTGTGGGTGTTTCATTTTAAAATCAGGTGTTACTGTTGGTGGTGGTCTGTTTAGCACCTCTATGAAGTGCTCAGCCCATCTCTTCATTTGTTCTTTTTCTGTTGGTATTGAATTCCCTAATTTACCATTAACAGGTGTTTCCATAGTTGTTTTGTAATTTGATAAAGGCACCTACTATTACCAGTTCTTGCAGCATTTTCAGCTTCTACGGCCAGTTCATTGATGAAATGTCTTTTATCTCTTCGAGTTTTTGTCTTCACTTCTTTATTTAACAAGTTATAAGTTAGTTTGCAAGATTCAACTGCATTATGTGTACTTGCCGCTAGTAGTTTAAGTTTTGCTGTTTTCCTTTCTTGTATTTTATCCCAAGTATCTTCTCTCATCCATTTTTTCTTTTTATGTACTAGGTATCCGGTGGTCGCTACTGCTGCTTCTGTCATTGCTGTTCTCGGTTGTTCCCATTTAGTATCGATTGTCTTGGTGGTGATATCGTTGTCAATTTTGCCTAAAGCATCGAAATAGTTGTTCATTTTGGCATTATATTCCTCCTTTATATCATTTGATTGCAGTCTGTGTACATCTATTCTTCTATTTTTATTCTGTTGGTATCATAGGCCTTCAACAAACACATGCCAAGTACTCCTGTCCTGTGCCATCCGCTCCATTTTTTCCATGTTTTCCTCATCATTTTCACCTCTGTATCCAGTTCTCTTCTCCATATGTTTTTTTGGTCGACTCCTGCCTCTCTTTCCCTGTGGATTCCAGAACAAGGACTGCCTTGTAATGTTATCAACAGGTTTCCTCAATGTGTGTCCTATCCATCGCCAGCGTCTTCTTCTCATCTCTTGTTCCACTGGCACTTGTCTGGTTCTTGTCATCAGTTCCACATTTGTGACTTTGTCATACCATTTCAGTCTTTCTATTCTACGCAAGCACCCGTTTATAAAAGTCTGTAGTTTTTTGGTTGTTGTTTTTGTTGTTCTCCATGTCTCAGAGCCATACAATAGGACTGACTTGACATTTCAGTTGAAAATTTTTATTTTCTTTTGGGCTTGACTTCTCTTGTTCTCGATATGTTTCCCAATGCAATGAAAGCTCCTCTTGCTTGTTGTATTCTTAAATGACGTCTCTTCACAAACTGTGCCCTACGAGTCCAGCGTCTACTTTCTCTTCGATTTGGTCATACAGTTTGACCCATTGTAATATTATATACCAATACAATAACGGCCCACGAACCATTCGCAAAACCTATTATCAAATATAAGAATCGTCGGCCACAGACAGTAAGCCCGACAGGCCAATAACCATACGAGAAAGTAGGCAACAGACAATTAGTAAACAAGTAGGGAAAACACTAGATGCCACAGAGATGTGGTTTTACAGAAGAGTGTTTAAAATAACATGGGCAGCCAAAAATATTAACAAGGATGTTCTGAAAGAGGTCAATGCGCAAAGGAAACTTATTTCACAAGTTAGAAAAAAGCAATCCACTTTTTTTTTCGGCATGTTATGAAAAGAAGAAAACTGGGATATATCGTAAGACCAGAAAAGATTGAAGGAAAAAGAGACAGAGAAAGACAAAGAGAGAAGATTCTTGATAGTTTGACATCGTGGCATGGAAAGAAGTCAAGAACAGAATTGATAAATTGTACTGGAGACAGGGAGTTGTGGCGAGTCATGATCTCCTACGCCACTAGGCATGGTACTTGAATGAATGAATGAATGAATGAAATGTAAATAAATGTCCATGTGGAACTGGAATCCAGACCCTGAACATATTCTCCAAATCTGCCCGACCCATGATGACTGGTCACCCCCCACCTCTCGATGTTGGACCTAAGTTTCTAACACTTCACTACACTATGGCAGTATCTACTATGGGACTAACTTTACATTTGTTTAATTGATGATTTCATTCGGTCACGACCTTCTGTAGGAGAGGACATTATTCCACCTGGAATCCCCGAACAGAATTTAAATTACCTGACGTTTCTGTGGCTTTAAGTTTATACATGTTGAGGGTTACCTGTACTCATAAGTCGCCTTTTTACGGCTTTGATTGGGAGGTGTTTTATCATTTGCTTCCCTTCCCTGCGCGAGGTAAGACACAGCGAGGTAGAGAAAGACATGACAGCGCTTTGAGAAGGAAACTGGAGACAGGCATTAAATGAATAAGGAAGGCATTGGAAGATCTTGAGCTGATGACACACTACAGGCGCACCTGGCGTAAATTTGTTAAAGGTCTTTGCTTCTCTAGAAGTTAAAGGGTTATGATGACGACTGAGTTTATTACAGTAAATAATTTCATAAAAATTGTAAACAAAAGTGAACGTATATGCAAGTAGCCACGATTTTACGCTCCCTTTATCAATTACCTCCCATTAAATTATGACACGAGGGAGAGCGCACTGACGCACATTCACGTCTCACATCTTCCAACACCTCAAAAAATGATACAGGCAGAGGAATTAATTTCAAAATTTCATATCCTGCGACAGCGAACCTAACGCACGAACGTTTAATGCCCCGGCAAACCTGAGATTTTCTTTAGGTATTAAGTGGGCTTTGCTAGAGTGTTCTTAGGCAATGTGAAACCTGCAGGCTTTTTTGTTTTAACGTTATCGACCTGATACAGATAAGGCAAATTTTGTCCACTGGTCGTCTTTAATTCTGTGCGTTCTATAACAGAAAAGAGTTAAGATAAAATGTTGTTGTAGCATCGAGGATTGATTATAGTTACAATCATCACCATTTTCCTTTGCACCCCTTACGAGCCACACTTGTAGGAAGCCTACATCAGGCAGTAACATGCTCTTACAGCTGTGGTTTATGTGGCAATTTATTTTACATCATGAGATTGCCAGCCTCATGTACGACATGCTGAGGGGGCAGTAGCTCTATTCTTTCCTTCTCTTCACAGAACCCCGGGGAACTGCACGTGCTTGTTTGTAATGAGTTTCCAGCATTGTCAAATCTCTTTGTCACGGTGGCGCACTCTTGCAGAGTACAAATGATGTCTATTTCTTCATTCGTCTTCCTCATGCAGACGGCACCATGATCTATTTCTTGATGCGCACAACTCATGCAGAAGACACTATGTTCTATTTCTTGATGCGTACTACTCATGCAGAAGACACTATGATCTATTTCTTGATGCGTCCAACTCATGCAGACGACAATACGGTAATTTTTCCTGATCCGTCCTACTCATGCAGACGACAATGCGGTAATATTTCTTGATGTGTTCTACTCATGCAGACGACAATGTTGTCTATTTCTTGATGATGTTTACTCATGCAGACGGCACCATGATCTATTTCTCGGTACGTCCTACTCATGCTGACGACAGTATGGTAATATTTCTTGATGCGTCCTACTCATGCAGACGACAATGTTGTCTATTTGTTGATGATTTTTACTCATGCAGACGACAATATGGTAATTTTTCTTGATGCGTCTTACTCATGCAGAATTCAACATAGTCTATATCTGGATGGTTCTTACTAATGCCGGCGAAAATAGTTACATACCATGTTTGATATGTGTGTGAACAAATGACTGCTGTGCCAAACAGCATGATGCAAGCAATGACGGGAAAATTGACAGTATATAGTTTATGTTTTATTTCTTGTGTGCTTTTTCTAAATGTGCCAACAAATTTCAAATTGTGATTAAAAAAAAAAAAACGTTATTTATAATCAGAAGGAACTGAAATTTTTCTACATTATGTAAACATGGATGTACTTTAAGAAGAAAGTGGTTGTAAGAGTTCTACTACTTTCAAATGTTATTTCGAATTTTTTAAGCGCCGTATTCCCCTGCTTGGATCAAACGTGGATATGCCTTGACTTAAATCTCGTAAATTCGGAGTTAAGACAATTTTTACCGACTCCGACTTCACTAAAAATGACCGACTGCACAACTCCGACTGCACAACTCCGACTGCACAACTCCGACTGCACAACTCCGACTGCACAACTCCGACTGCACAACTCCGACTGCACAACTCCGACTGCACAACTCCGACTGCACAACCCGCTTCTTATTGATAATGACAACAGTATGGTCAGCTCCTTGATGATTATTACTAATGTAGACGACAATCTATTACATTTCTTGACGTGCCCTCCTCATGCAGATGCCAATATGGCTCCTTTTTTGATGATTTTTACTCATACAGACGACAACATTTTCCATTTCTTGATCTTTCTGACTCATGCAGACGACACCATGCTCCATATCTTCATACTGTCGTGAAATATTCTAATCCACATATATAAATTATCAAGTAAATATAAAGCCTAATAAATACATATAATAAATAAAGGAAGAAGAATGGTAAAGAACAGTGCTGTCACAATGACAGTACTCGAAATCCCCCTTGTTTTCTACTTCGTCGGCAAATTGTAACGCTTTCACGTTGATAGTAAAAGCCTACTGTATTATTACCCGCGTTCTTCAATGAAACGTGTGCTGTATTTCTTGCAAAAACATTGAGATACCAAGCTGAACAATGACCTAATTTTAATATTTCATTCATTCCATTTTATACACGGCGTAACTAAAGACAGATGGACTAAAGGATAGAGAGAAGGGAGAGGCATAAAGCCGAACACGTGCAACACAAAACACGCGTCGCGCGATACACAATTACTACTATCACGCGTGTAAGGCCACATGCACTAACTTTTTCGGACGGACAGTGATAAAAACACTAACCTTCCCAGAGTTAGGTTTTTAAATCCTGAAAAACTCTTATTAGAAAGATGACAATAGATGGGTTTACGTTTGAAAACATTACAGTACCCAGACAGCACATCTTCGAAACAGGAGGTAGAAGGAATTGCATATTTTGAACGCAGCATTTTAGCTCTATTAAATATATATATATTTGGGTTCCTTAGGGTTTGCTGACAAAGAATATGTACAACGTTATGCAAATAGTCTAGGAATTAACAAGTTATAGCCAAAATAAAATGATGGTGCTGTCAGACAACACCCAAAATCAGAATCGCTCAGTGGTAGATTTTTTTACACCACCATTGTACGGGAAATGGGCCACAAGTTACATTTGAACTGATTGGCTGGAATGATATGTAAGGCTAAACACGATTAGTCGGACTATAAATGCTATCCTTGGTTGTTAGGGGAGACGTAGGAAGTTAAAATTTTTTCAAACACTTGTCGAAACGTGGCTCCATTGGCCAGACTCGCTGATATACTCACTTAGGAGCGTTAGTTCGAGACCACTAGTTCAAATAAGCTTGATAAAGCAACAGTGCGTTGAAGCCAGCTCATATTTTTGCTAAATAAAAGCCTGGAACATAAGCAGATGGGAATTTGTGCCAGTATTTGTGCCAGAATTCATTGCTAATCAACGTATCTGTGTTTGTTTCCATGAATTGTGGTAAGCTTGAAACATTCAGTATCTTTTAATGAAAATTGAATGTGAATTGTTAATTTATGCCTGTATATATGTGTAGTTCAGTAGCAAACATGATGTAAAGCCTATAATGCTCCAGCCTGAATAGAAGGTGTCGGAGGAAAGTAAAACTGCATGGAATGGCCAAACAGTACACTGACACCTAGATTATTGATTAGACAGAAATAATGCTGGAAGTGCAGAGGCGTAGTAACCATTAAGGAGGTTAATACTGGTATAAAGTATTTCAGATGAAGCTGACAGTTGGCCTAACGCTCTGAACTCAATGTTTGTGATGTATTGTGCTCAGTGTAAAATGAGAGTATAAATTAGTTATGAAGTAGAAGGTACATCCTTCTTGTTTTCAGGGACCGTGGTCTTGACGTTATTGAGCAGCACCTGGTCAGAGCTTTGCTGAATCCAGAGTCGGACAGCATACTCCTTGGTCCATTTAGCTATCAGTGAGGTGTCTCCAGAGCACAGGGGAGAAATCGAGCAGAGGAGTCTTTTCCTGCCGCCATCACGCAAGATAAGCTGATCTGGCCAGCTGAGCTCAACATTATGTACCCCCATCTTAAAATAACATTGTAACATAAACTTAAGAGGGGAAGTAAATTGTTTTAATATCAGGAACTGAGAACATCTCCAATACTAGTTCCAATAAAGACAAACTATTGAAGTCATGATGACAAATACCAACAGAGCTTGAACAAAACAAAACCAGTATTACCTCATATTACTACTACACAACTGACACACATAGGATACTTTTAATAATATATGTCACTACAATATTCATATTGATAAATTCTGTACTTATAACTTGTAATTAAAATTGATTGTGATTCCTGGTTCCCTTTGTATTTGAATCAGGACACATATTCATTCATGACAGCAATGAATACATATTGTTATTTGAAAAGTTATCAGTGACTCCTTTAAGATATCCTTGTAGAGTGTTTTATGTATGTGAGTGTCACAGTGTTGTCAAGTGTGGTGGAATAAATTAAATTGTTTATCTGTCTGTTGTTGTTATGACTTACACTTCATCATACACATACCCTAGACATATAACGTAGTCATCACACTATTCCAGAATAATTCTGACTGAGGTATACATATGTGGCAGCAAGTAAGGTTATATATAATACACTACTCTTATTAGATATATATATACCTTCACAGCTGATCTCAGTCAGTACACTAAGTCCCCTATAAATATTTATAACATCCCACTTCACCACATATATTGGGGGCTCGCTCTTGGGATTTTGAATCTTTCCCTATTAAAAATATTGGGGGTAATTCACTTCAGGGAATATAAGAATTAAAAGGTATCCTTGGGTGGAATTAAATAAGGTTGAGCTCACGGTGCCTGTGTTGTCCATTAGATATATATTTAGAGATTGAATTGTTGGTTAGACATTGTATAAATTTACCTGATAGACAATGGCGGACCTGGCCAAGTTTCGATCTGCTGCTGTTCAGACTGCAAAAGAGTTAGGATTAGATGGGCAAGTTATGGTTGCCTATGTCACTACGGAATGTGACAAATTTATTGAACGCGAAGAAAGAAGGTTTGAAGCCGAAAGAAAGTTAGAGGCTGAAAAAGAAATTAAGAGGTTGCAGATTGAGGCTGAGGCTAAGAAATTGGAAGCAGAAAGAGAAGACAAAAGATTGGCTGCAGAAAGGGAAGCAGAAGAAAGAAGATTGGCTGCAGAAAGGGAAGCAGAAGAAAGAAGATTGGCTGCAGAAAGGGAAGAGAAGAAATTAGCTGCAGAAAGGGAAGCAGAAGAAAGAAGATTGACTGCAGAAAGGGAAGAGAAGAAATTAGCTGCAGAAAGGGAAGCAGAAGATAAAAGATTACAAAGGGAACATGAGTTACGACTAAGGGAGTTTGAGTTTCAAGGCCATGCTCCTGAAAATGGTGCCAGTCCCTTTGCCTCTGATGCCACTGCTAGCCAAGGAGCCTCAACCTCAGCTATGAATTTTCATTTAGATCATTTAGTTGAGAAAGACGATGATATAGAGAGCTACCTAAATAGGTATGAACTATTAGCTACCACGTATGGGTTAGAGAGAGAAAGGTGGAGCTTAAAGTTATCTCAGGGACTTCGGGGGGCAGCTTATGAAGTTTTTGCAAAAATGAGCAGAGGTGATCAGGAAAATTATGACATGCTAAAGCAGGCTCTTTTGTTAAGGTATGAAAAGAATGCAGAATTTTATAGGAAAAAATTTAGTAATGCTAAACTACTGTCAGGTGAAACCTATCACCAGTTCTCTGCACGAATAGAGACATACTTGGAGAAATGGACTTCTCTGGGGAAAACCCAAGATCTTAAGGAAATGGTCCTTATAGAGCAATTAAGAGAGTCCATGGCTCCAGACTGAGAAAGTTTCTCATGGAACAAGGTGCAGAGAGGCTGGGTGAGTTGCTAAATGTTGCTGAAAGGTATCAAGCAGCTCAAGCAGAGGTAACAGGTAATAAAAAGAAACAAGTGGATAACTTTAGGGCACCACAGAACTTTAACAAATTTGATCCTAGGGATCAAAACAAAGGTAAGCACCAATTTGATAGGCCACGGTATGAAAATAAAAATAAATTCCCACAATTCGATGAAAGGAAATATGATGAAAGAAAATCTTTCAACCAAGGAAAAAGGTGGTGTAAAAATTGTCAGATGGACAATCATGACACTGACCGTTGCAGAAGGAAACCTGTGTATATGGCAACCCTTCAGGTCAGGTCGACCTCAAGACAGGAGGAGGATATTATGTTGGATACCACTCCAGAAGAGATGAGGAAGGCACAGGCTGGGGATAAAACACTCAAGCCTTGTTTCAGAAAATTGTCAACTTGTCATACAACTCCAGGCAAGGGAGATTTTTACATGAAAAACAAGTTGATGTATAGGAAGACTGGAGCTAGATCCAAAGGTCAGGGACAACTGGTACTTCCTAAAAGATATAGGGCAGACTTAATAAGGAGCCTACATGTGAAACCAGATGGGGACCATGAGAAGATAGGTACCATCATTCAAAAGGTGGCTCACAATTATTATTGGCCCAAAGCAAGATGGGACATTGAGAATTTTGTAGAAAGGTGTAGCATAGCACATGAGGGAACACCCACAAGTGGGAACATGGATCAGGACCTGGACACGGCACGGGGCAAAATTAGGCCTGATAATAAAAAGAAAAATAGATTTGATAAAGTGGGCCAAATGGAATGGGAAGCCCCTTTTCACGGACAAGCTTCACTTAACTGTTTTACAATGGCCACTATGCGGAGAGTGCAAAAAGATGTCTTACCCCAGGATAAGCCGACAATCCCTCAATCGGACTTAAACAAACTGGAGGAAGAAGATGTAGAGAGGAAATCTCTCATCAAGAATTTTAAGTGGGGAGACAGCCCCAAGAAAAGAATTGGTAGCGGTCGTTTTGTGAATGATAATTCTGGGAGGAAAAA
Source organism: Oreohelix idahoensis (assembly GCA_024509875.1). Taxonomy (NCBI): domain Eukaryota; kingdom Metazoa; phylum Mollusca; class Gastropoda; order Stylommatophora; family Oreohelicidae; genus Oreohelix; species Oreohelix idahoensis. The sequence continues at coordinate 347,576 of JAMPIV010005170.1, read as the reverse complement.
TCATCACTATAAAGCTTCGAGTGGAAGAGACCATACCGGTGCATGGACAAATAGGTCCACAAAATTAAAGGTCCATATGTAGCTTTGTTAAGAACGTGGACTGATGAAAAGGCAGAGGAAAACATTACATCTTCATACCAATATGTGAATGAGCTGACCACTCGTTTAAAAACTGGCTGGAAACTTGCCAATGAAAATTTGAAACAAGCCAGGAAGAAACATGCTGCCTATTATAACAGGAAGGCGAAAGACAGAAATTTGGCTGTGGGAGAGAAAGTACTGCTTCTTTTGCCCGGGAGTCAGAATAAGTTACAAATTGGATGGCAGGGTCCATATACAGTTTTAGAGAAGGTGTCTAGAACAAATTATAAGATAGATAAGAAGGGGAAAGAAAAAATCTATCATGTGAATCTCCTGAAGAAATATTTGGAAAGAGAACATCAGGAAGAGACACACTTGTTGACCTTGTCCATCGCCATGGAGATGAAAAAGGAACCACTTTCATCATTTGAATATCCATTACACCCCTGTGAGACAGCAGCACAGGTGAAAATCAGTACACATTTAACGAAAACTCAGAAAGAGAGAGTGCAACAGGTTCTAAATAATCATGCAGAGGTGTTAACAGACCGATCAGGGCATACAAACCTATTGGAATATGATATGAAACTGATAGACCCCACACCTGTATGTATGAAACCATATTCGATTCCGTTTGCTAAGGAGAAAGCTTTGAAGGAAGAGATAGACTATCTGTTGAAGGAAGGAATTATTTCGCACAGTGAATCCTCATATAGTTCCGGTGTGGTACTCTTAAGGAAGCCCTCTGGAGAACATAGACTCTGTATAGATTACAGGAGACTGAATGCTATTACAGAAGGACAGGTGGATCCATTGCCGGATACAAATCAGCTGTTTGCCAGACTAAATAAAGCAAAATATTTCTCAAAAGTGGATTTGAGTAAAGGATACTATCAGATTCCAGTAAAGCCTGAGGTTAGACCATACCTAGCTTTTAGTACCTCAGAAGGACACTATGAGTTTAATAAATTGCCATTTGGATTGAAGAATGCGCCTAGTGTCTTCTCTAGAATGATGAGAAAATTGTTGGATGTAAACATTTCGGAGGAACGTAATGAATCCCTGAGTTGCCTCTTTGATTGAGGATATTCCGAATGTTTCATACAGGATAATAAGAAGATTATGGGATCCACTACGAAAACTCTGCTATCACCAGGTATATGTTATCTCCTCATAACGTACATTTTGAGGGAAATATAATGTTCTCTGGACATGTCATTGCGCGGACTCAGAGAAGAGAAATGGTGAATACGGGTTGCGAAGCAGCATTAAGACAAGCACTCACACTTGCGGCTGTTCAGTAACATAACCGAAATATATTATTGGTTGTAGAAGTCTGAGGCAGATTTCATGAGTAGTGCCTACTCTGAATGGACCCAACTACATAAAACCATGATAGCACCACAGCAGAGTAAAGTCAAGTTGACTTACATTTATCTATGTGTATATAGAATAAAGGACTGACATGGGATGTCTGTTTTAAGAGGGGAGGTGTCGTGAAATATTCTAATCCACATATATAAATTATCAAGTAAATATAAAGCCTAATAAATACATATAATAAATAAAGGAAGAAGAATGGTAAAGAACAGTGCTGTCACAATGACAGTACTCGAAATCCCCCTTGTTTTCTACTTCGTCGGCAAATTGTAACGCTTTCACGTTGATAGTAAAAGCCTACTGTATTATTACCCGCGTTCTTCAATGAAACGTGTGCTGTATTTCTTGCAAAAACATTGAGATACCAAGCTGAACAATGACCTAATTTTAATATTTCATTCATTCCATTTTATACACGGCGTAACTAAAGACAGATGGACTAAAGGATAGAGAGAAGGGAGAGGCATAAAGCCGAACACGTGCAACACAAAACACGCGTCGCGCGATACACAATTACTACTATCACGCGTGTAAGGCCACATGCACTAACTTTTTCGGACGGACAGTGATAAAAACACTAACCTTCCCAGAGTTAGGTTTTTAAATCCTGAAAAACTCTTATTAGAAAGATGACAATAGATGGGTTTACGTTTGAAAACATTACAGTACCCAGACAGCACATCTTCGAAACAGGAGGTAGAAGGAATTGCATATTTTGAACGCAGCATTTTAGCTCTATTAAATATATATATTTGGGTTCCTTAGGGTTTGCTGACAAAGAATATGTACAACGTTATGCAAATAGTCTAGGAATTAACAAGTTATAGCCAAAATAAAATGATGGTGCTGTCAGACAACACCCAAAATCAGAATCGCTCAGTGGTAGATTTTTTTACACCACCATTGTACGGGAAATGGGCCACAAGTTACATTTGAACTGATTGGCTGGAATGATATGTAAGGCTAAACACGATTAGTCGGACTATAAATGCTATCCTTGGTTGTTAGGGGAGACGTAGGAAGTTAAAATTTTTTCAAACACTTGTCGAAACGTGGCTCCATTGGCCAGACTCGCTGATATACTCACTTAGGAGCGTTAGTTCGAGACCACTAGTTCAAATAAGCTTGATAAAGCAACAGTGCGTTGAAGCCAGCTCATATTTTTGCTAAATAAAATCCTGGAACATAAGCAGATGGGAATTTGTGCCAGTATTTGTGCCAGAATTCATTGCTAATCAACGTATCTGTGTTTGTTTCCATGAATTGTGGTAAGCTTGAAACATTCAGTATCTTTTAATGAAAATTGAATGTGAATTGTTAATTTATGCCTGTATATATGTGTAGTTCAGTAGCAAACATGATGTAAAGCCTATAATGCTCCAGCCTGAACAGAAGGTGTCGGAGGAAAGTAAAACTGCATGGAATGGCCAAACAGTACACTGACACCTAGATTATTGATTAGACAGAAATAATGCTGGAAGTGCAGAGGCGTAGTAACCATTAAGGAGGTTAATACTGGTATAAAGTATTTCAGATGAAGCTGACAGTTGGCCTAACGCTCTGAACTCAATGTTTGTGATGTATTGTGCTCAGTGTAAAAAGAGAGTATAAATTAGTTATGAAGTAGAAGGTACATCCTTCTTGTTTTCAGGGACCGTGGTCTTGACGTTATTGAGCAGCACCTGGTCAGAGCTTTGCTGAATCCAGAGTCGGACAGCATACTCCTTGGTCCATTTAGCTATCAGTGAGGTGTCTCCAGAGCACAGGGGAGAAATCGAGCAGAGGAGTCTTTTCCTGCCGCCATCACGCAAGATAAGCTGATCTGGCCAGCTGAGCTCAACATTATGTACCCCCATCTTAAAATAACATTGTAACATAAACTTAAGAGGGGAAGTAAATTGTTTTAATATCAGGAACTGAGAACATCTCCAATACTAGTTCCAATAAAGACAAACTATTGAAGTCATGATGACAAATACCAACAGAGCTTGAACAAAACAAAACCAGTATTACCTCATATTACTACTACACAACTGACACACATAGGATACTTTTAATAATATATGTCACTACAATATTCATATTGATAAATTCTGTACTTATAGCTTGTAATTAAAATTGATTGTGATTCCTGGTTCCCTTTGTATTTGAATCAGGACACATATTCATTCATGACAGCAATGAATACATATTGTTATTTGAAAAGTTATCAGTGACTCCTTTAAGATATCCTTGTAGAGTGTTTTATGTATGTGAGTGTCACAGTGTTGTCAAGTGTGGTGGAATAAATTAAATTGTTTATCTGTCTGTTGTTGTTATGACTTACACTTCATCATACACATACCCTAGACATATAACGTAGTCATCACACTATTCCAGAATAATTCTGACTGAGGTATACATATGTGGCAGCAAGTAAGGTTATATATAATACACTACTCTTATTAGATATATATATACCTTCACAGCTGATCTCAGTCAGTACACTAAGTCCCCTATAAATATTTATAACATCCCACTTCACCACACATACCTCTTTAACATATGCATCAGTGCCATATTTTCCGCATGCCTACAGCCGTTACCTCCATTAAATTATCAAGAAATATTGTAAGTTTATATGTGCCTAACATATTATATTTAGCTGATATAGATTCTTAAATAAAAATAACTTTGCATTTCATTTCTGTTTAAATTTTTTTTAAAATAAATCTTTCTAAGATATGAGCCCCAGTCTTTTATAAATTCACTTGTCAAGAATCTTAGACCTTGTTGTACAGCTGCTTGTTAAGCTTAACATTTTTTGAAGTAAGCGATAAACGAGTAAATGGTAGAATGGTAAATGAGTTTTTTGGGGCAACTGATATAAAGTTGTGTATGGGGGCGAACAACTTCATCGTGTAAATAAAATAGCTTCAGAAACTACCACTACAAAAGCGCTTGAATGCTTTTGTGCATTCCTGCAATGGAACAAGCTGTAGTGGTAGCTTCAAAGGGGATGATGATGATGACAATAATAACTACCAAATGTACATATATTACATGTTTACAGTGGTTGGTGCACTGGCTTCCTAACTCGGTGGTCCATGGTTCGATCACTAGTTGAGGTGGGATTTTTTAGACCGCAAACGGCTCCTGGGTCGACCTAGCCCAGGGGTTGGGAACCCGCGGCTCGCGAGCCGCATGCGGCTCTTTGAGCCATCTCGTACGGCTCTCTACTATTTAACTCATAGTGAATGAGGGATACCATGTGATTTTTTTTTTTTTTTTTTGCATGTGGCTCTTCAATTTGTTAAAATTGAGACAACATTAAATATTTGGCTCGTTGTTACGGAAAGGTTCCTGACCCCTGACCTAGCCTCATGAATTGGGTACCAGAGCAACTCCAGGAAGGTTAAGACGGCCGGTGTGATGCTGACCACATCACCCATAGTGTGCCGGTGGTCAAGAAGATATGGGCCTAACACCATATTCCCAATATGCCTTAATGGGCGTGTAACGAGATCCCTTACCGCTTTTTTTTTAAACAGTACTTTTTTTTACACATAGAGATTTTATCTACCAAATATACGTAAACATTCTATACACAGTATCTCTATAAACAGAATTTATAAATTGCAACTTTACATAATTTGATATCTACGATCAGTGACTCTACCATACAAGCAAGAGGCAGAAAATGTTGGAGACTCATCACACCAGCCTTCAATGCAAAGACGGCAAATCCAACTTTCATTTTTAACTTCTGCTCAACATCTAACGGGTTATAATTAGATTAAATAGTATCTATTGTTTTAAGATCCAATGGCTGTTATTTGCTTAATACCAGCATTAATCAATTCCTTTATTTCCTTCAGCAGTGTTTCCCAAACTGTACGTAATCGCGTACCCTTTAGGAGAGTTTAGACTTACCGGTGCACCCCTCTATGGCGAGAAGCCGGGGATAGTTTTAATAATACTATTTTATCTACACAAGCACATATATAATATATAAAAGTTAAAGTTAGTTGCTTATCCTTTACAGGACGTGGCAATCAACCCCAGCTTTTATTGGCTGTTTGTGATTTTTCTAGGCAATTTTTTCATTCAGTAGTTTGCCATTGCTTTCTGAACGGTACGGCGCTTTACCATTGTTAAAAATCCACACAAAGCGATCTGCTACCAAACCGCCTGCAGCAGGTTTCGAACCTGGTATATCTGGATTATGAAACTGCGTTCATATCCATTAGGCCACAGACGCCGACGAACAGTATATAATATATACTGTTTATTAATTTATAGATATATATATATTAAAAGACTGGCAATATACTCTATACATAGAAATTTATTTTGAAACGCAATACATGGGAAAAATTAAAACATCTGTGTATTTCTACAGTACACCATTCTTATATACTAAATTTTAATGAATTTTTTTCTGCGGCTTAAAATATGTTTTACCAAGACCAGATACAGGAGCAAGTGGGAAGCAAGGCATCCAGGCCACAAGAAAAATGATGCTTATTACTAGATCAGCAGATGTGAACAAGTGGTAACCTTCAGACTTCGCATAGGCCACAACAGTTTGGGGATACCATTTGTTCAACAAGTTAAAAATAGCAACTACTGATGAGTGTGACTGCTGCACCGATAAAATGACTGCTGAACATCTACTTCAAAGGTGCTCAACATATGAGGGGTAGAGAAAGCTCATAAGACAATCACCAGTATTATTCATAGCAAAATCTCTACGGAGATACCAACAGCCGCAAGCTGACTACTGCTTTCTTTGAACATATTCAAACTGACGCCTGAAAGTGAACGAAGAAGAGGAAGAAGAAGATGAAGAAGGAGAAGAAGAAGAAGAAATTATAAATGAAAACAAAAAATTCTTCCGTGTGTATCTAGTAAACGCGTACCACATTATTGGAAACACTGCCATGCTGCATAGCGCGTAATTGAAAATATATAAAAACAAAAAATTGTATCTTATCCGATCTAAATGGATAGGAGAGGGCGCAGACAAACGGAAAAAAATAGGATTTACGCTTAAATTGAAAAGAAATTTCAAGAGATGAGCCGGCTGTCGTGTCTGGCAGTATAGCATCATGAAGGAGACATGAACTACTGGAGATCTACTGGAACAAGATTTCAATGCCTAAGATTGCCCTTGATCAACTTTGATTTGATGTTCTTTTAATATACATCATTGTTTTCTTCTATTGAGGAAACATCTTTGTATGATCACCCGTAAATTCTTGTTCTGGGATCCCCGTGGTAAGGGATGTAGAGCAAGCCGAAATATACACGGAGAAGACAACTGGAGAAAGACAGGAAAATGATGAGGGAGACACTGAGCTGATGGCATGCGATAGTAAGGCTTGGCATTCGTTTGTTGAAGGCCTATGCTCCGGGGGAGCTGGAGAATGTTGATTAAATTGATTTTCTTGTTGTAATATATTTGTGGATATATAGAAGAATGGGGCGTATCTCATGGAAAGAGAAGAAAACAAATAAGGAGGTCTTAGAAAATCTAGGTATGAAAAGAGAACTAATGAGGGAGATCAAAGTTAGACAGCTAAAATACTTTGGCCACATAAAAAGGCATAACACCTTGCAGAAGACCATAATAGAAGACAGAGTTGAAGACAAACGTGCAAGGGGAAGACAGCGCTATAAGTGGGAAGATAACATCAAGAGATGGACAGGAAAGAGTCTATCAGAGTGCACCACCAAGACAAGAGACAGGAAATACGGGACATTTCGGGTTTCACCATTCATCAGCCACAGTTACAAATAGGCAACAAGGACAAGAAATATTGACAGGTTAAAGAAAAATATGAAATTACAGAAGGGCATAAAATACAGAGAGATATACTACTAATATCTAACCAATAAACACATGCACAAGCTACGATTGTCTGCTTAACCGCTGTGCACATGTGGATTAAACGAACAAACTGCTGAGCATGTTCTACATGATTCGTCCTGGCGACAGGCCTGCAGATTTAGCATGACTACAAACTGAACGCAGAAGAAGAAGTCCTCTGTATGACCAGTTAAGAAAGATATACTGGCCCAATTGACTCAACACTAAACTCAAAGCTATATGGAGCTAAAGAGGAACTTCAAACAACAGTCGAATTCATCATGAGAACTCGTCTGACGGTGTAAACATCAAAGATGCGATGGCAAGAAGAAGAAAAAGAATATCTAACTTACGATTTGTGTATTCATTTATACCATACTTCCTTGTAACGTTACAAACTATTATTTTTTTCGTTTAAAAACTTAACGGTTGCGTTCACTTCACACTAAATCCTGAGCTTTCTCCCCCCATTCATTTTGTCTCTTGCTTCCAGCGATCATTCATTTCAAAAGTTTTAAAACTTAAAATAAAATTCTTTTCTTAAAAACTATCCGTTATCTCACAATTTCAGGGGAAATCACTAGACCTGAAATGAGAGCATTCGGAAGGCAAAAAAATTCTTCCTGGAATCGCGATGGCCTTATCTCGTGCAGACAAGTTAAGGGCCATTCATGACAAACACATCCTCGGTGATAGGTCAAATGGAGACAATACAAAACGGCAAACTGTCGACACGAAGTTTCAACTCAGAAGTGCCTGCTGTTCATTGTTTTGGTATTACTACATCTTGAATTTCCCTTCCTTCTTTTTATTTTTACCGTTCTGCTCCTGTGTAAAATAGGTCATGGGCAAGTGAACTGGAATTCGACTGTCTGCTGCAGAATGACCTAGTTTTTAACGTCAGCTTCAAAGTCTCTTCTCCATCTGTTGTCTGTTCTCCATCTCACGTTTTTTAAGCCAAGGACTCTCTTCTGATGTGATGATTGACATTTGAGTTCTAAGAAAATTTCTGTTTTCAATAATAAAAAAAATAAACGTTTCTCCAGTTTCTTACTATTCCTAATCTTTTCGTTGGGTTTTTTTTTTCATATCAAAATGAAACATCCTTTCTTGCTTTCAGCACGTCTTTGTCAGTTTCTACAATAATCAACTTATTTTTCCACAAATAAATACTACGTGGACGATCTCCCATAAATAGTAGTCTTTCCATGTACAGATTTGTAAATACGGACAAGATGTCATCACCAGGGCCGTCTTAACAGCATTGTAGGCCCTGGGCAAAGCAATGCACTGGGCCCCTACCAGTCCTACCCACCCACGGGAATAAAAATGATTTATGAAAAATATGGCAGCATCCCAGCATGGGGCCCCTAGAAGACGCCACTGGTCATCACCCTTCAACCCCCCTAGGACCATAGACCTCCACAGAACTTATGTCAAGACCTCCTGTCCCGTGCCATCAGATTCAGGTCTTTCCATGTTTTTCTCATTCCTTCCATTTGTTTCAAATTCTCTTCTTCATGTGGTTTTCAGTCTCTCTCTCTCTCTCTCTCTCTCTCTCTCTCTCTCTCTCTCTCCCTCTCTCTCTCTAATTCTCTTACCATGGGGATACCAGAATAAGGACTCCCGCCCCTTCTGTGAGGAAATACTTACTTACTTAGTCGTTCACTTTCTACCGTGAGGTGTAGAGGTTTGGAAGAGAGAGCGCCAGACTATCCTATCGGCTGTCTTCCTCTTGGCCTGGTTCCATTCTAGTCCTCGGTCCTTCAAAGATTGTCTAATGTTGTCCTCCCAGCGGACTCTGGGTCGTCCTGGGGGTCTGGATCCCTGGCTCTTTGTTTCCCATGCTTATCGTGGTAGCCGATCTTCTCCCATTCTGCAGACATGGCCAAACCATCTTAGTTGGGACTGTTTACTTGGGTCTGCAGGGGGTGGGATTTTAGGCCTTGACGTATCGTCCAGTTGCGGACCATGTCTCTTCTTGTTACTTCAACCACCTTCCTCAGATACCTCATTTCTGAGGTTTGGATCTGGCTTTTGAGGGTTGTAGTCATTGCCCATGACTCGCATCCATATGTTAAGACTGGGACATAGGTGGAGCGGTATACAGCCATCTTCGTTTTCTTACCAACCTCTCTCTTCCTGAGGAATCCTCAATTTATGGCCTGAAAAAGTCTCCCAGCTGCTGCTTTTCGAGTGGCCAACTCTTCTTTTAGGCCTACCTTTCGGTCTATAATAGCTCCGAGATATTTAAAGTGGTCGACCTGCTCCAGGCCAATCACCTGTTTGCTTTAAAACATGATTACGCGAACTACTGTGAGGAAATATTGACTAGTATTTTTTGAGCCCCCAGCTTAAGGTGATTCAGCAAATATGAATTTAATAGTACTGTATGATTATGTATTTAAAACAGTATGAGTCATACAGATACAGACATACAAATCACTTAATAGTGGTTAATCTACCTATAGGTTTATAGTTATATATAAACAGCTTTATTAATCACATTTGTGTTAACAATGTTAAATAAATAACATTTTTATAAAAAAAGAAGCGATGATATTTCTCATCATTGGATGATGTTAAGTTTTGGTAGAAAATATGAACAGATTTGACGTTCGAGAGCAAGCAGAAAAGGAACGAAATGATTGGAAGTTCGGAGAAAGAGTAGAAAGGACATGGGTATGTAAGGAATACCGTATCAGTTCGTACTCCCCGAAATCATTTCAGAATTTGCTAGAGCTGAGGGCCACCTCTTATTGCTAGAAATAATAAGCCTCGACACAGTACAATAACTAAAGATAATTCAGAGTTAACCGCCATTCTGAGCGCTTGTTAGATTGAAGCTCAAAAACCAACTGCAGATTCGTAGTACCACTATCTGAGGGTAATGTTTACATAGATTGTTAAGATTACAACTTATATTAGTGTTATGTTAAGTAATGGATAATTATGTTTGATGTTTATTTGAAAATTAATGTTATGCTTAACATAATTTTATGTCTATATACTTTGTCTTGCGCCTGAAGGAAGATGGCTTATCCAACCGTATCACCTCTAAAGTTCTTCTCGGGACTAAAAGTTCTTTTAAGGATTTTACTTTTGGGTGATGTGCTCACAGAGCTAACAGTCCTTTCAAGGCTTTACTTTTGGGTAACACGCACTTAGCGTTCATCTTTTATTCTGTTCATGTATTATAGGGGAGACAAAATTGTTCATTTTGGCAGAAGCTAAGCCATAGGGAATTATCCATGACTAAGTTTAAAAAATGCCTGTAATTGATGTAATAATTCTTAAATGTTTTGTATTGTTTGATGACGTACTCCAATTTGACTGACATACCACAGCCACGTGATCGTATGGTCAAAATGAGGAATCGGATTTCTCAGTGTTCAATCAGCATCGGAGGAATGACTTGAATGTAAAATACAAGTACCAACCCCTCGCCATACTTGCAGGTTTAACCTTGTGGTGAGAATGTGATATGATTTGTGTGGAAATTGCAAACTGTTATCAGTAGATCAACACTGTCACCTGGCATAAGCATAGTGTCTTCCATGCCCAGGTGTAACGACCGTGGGGAGTCAACCATATCAACCTGTTACGCAAGTTTAAGTTAACTCATAGGGGAAAATACAAGCCAAGACACCCGCACCACTGGTGTGATGAAGAGGACAACCATTGGCATTATCTTATTGGTGTAAATAGTTTTATGGTGGAATTTTATACACCCAAAATGCAACATTTTATTATACATTAGAAATATTAAAGTGCATTGATATATTTTATAACTGCAGTTATTGAATTTCTTAACTTTTCAGTTATAATTTTGTTGTGTGGTAAAACTAGTAATAATTATTAAACTTGGTAGAGAATACTACGAGCTACATTCACATATTGAAATAATACACTTTGAGCAGGATAGTTCTACAGAGAAGTTGACTTACCTATCAGTTTTCATCTACAGCTATCACGTGAACCGTGTGGTTAACTACCTGACTTGTCTTGTGTCATTCCTACCTATAGTTCACCAGTTTTCTTCTCTGATTCTGGGGAACTAATTTTCTATCTAACCTCTATCACGCCACAACTAGTTATTATGTAACTTCCATTTCGCCACAGCAGGCAGAACCAATTTCTTCAGCGAGTCTACTCCTGTTACTAAATTTGACAAAGTTCACAACTAAAAACCATGACTCACATGGTTATGTCGATGTAAATATTCTTAATGCTGCCACTGCGAAGTTTTTCAGACAGACAAAAGTTTAAGCAATGGAATTCAAGAGTTTCATTTTCATAAATGGATTTCCGGAGTTTTAAACCTCATTTTCTGCAATTTTTCCGCGCCAATCCAGCCACTAACCGATCTTTTTCAATACTTTTTTTTTATATTTCAGTAGTTATGTCAACAAGCATTTGCCTCTAAAATGAGCTACTTTGCAAATCAATCAAATTCATCTCAAAATTATCCAAATCAATCCACGCCTTCTTCGAACAGAGCTAACCGAAGATGACCTTCCAAATGTCATGCACTCAAATGTCATCGTTTATTTGTTTCATAATGTTTTTATTATTTATAAATGAAAAAAATTACGTGTGGAATGTGTTTTATTTTAGCAGGTACAACAAACTGACACTGATATTTAAAAAAAAATCCATAATTAATAGCTGAAAAAATATTGCAATAAGAATTAAATACTGATGTGTACGTTGGGCCAGCGAGGATTTCATACAAACTCATCGGCAGTCACAAGTTCTCGTAACAGCCTAGCTGGGGCCAAGCTGGCTTAAGACATCTCCTGTGAATATCTCACAATGCTCCCGATGTGTAAAAATTTAAGCGCTACTTGATTTATAAAAGGTAAAGAATCCCGTTTACACGCCCAAAGAGGCATATTGGGAATATGGTGTTAGGCCCATATTTTCTCGACCATCGGCACACTAGGGGTGATGTGGTCAGCATCACGCCGGCCGCCTTAACCTTCCCAGAGTTGCTCTGGTACCCAATTGGGGCTGGGTCGACCCAGGAGCCGTTTGCGGCCTAAAAAAATCCCACCTTAACTGGGGATCGAACCATGGCCCACTGAGCTAGGATGCCAGTGCACTAACCACTGTGCTACTGCGGCTCCCTACTTGATTTATAGTAATGATAATTATTTATTATTTATAATCATCATTATTGTCCTTTGTGATCCTTACTGAACATGGTGCAACAACTACAGCTGGTTTCGCCGGCAGTCACATGATCTTGCAATAGTGGTTTCTGTGATAATTTCTTTCACATGATGAGGTTCCCAGCCAAACGCACAACAACCTCATTTTAGTTGCCTTGCGCGATGAGAATGAGGTGTGGTAGTCCGATTCCTCCCCCCCCCCCCCGGAATTACACGGGGCTGATTTTTTATTTTGGGTGGGATAAAACAAATCTTGGGCCGACATTGTATGCTGCGTGCCAACAACTTTGTTTCGCGTGTCACCTTACACACGCGTGCCTACGTTTGCCACCCCTGTATTAGGTCGAAGTGTCGACTCCTAGCATGTAGTTAGTAGTCCTTTTTCAGCACTAGCCTTCATCAGGGCTGAGATAAAACTAGCCAGCCGGTGATGATGAAAAGAAATGACTGTCAAGCTGACAATATTCTAAACAACAATCAACAGAATAGCAAGAATAAAAACCAGTATGTCCACACGGGCCGGCTACAGAGGTTCAGTCATATGTGTGTATATATATATATATAAGAAGGTAACATTTTAATAAATTATGGTTTGCTTTTTACAAACTGATATTCACAAGACGGATTTCTCGCATGCTGAAGTGCAAAATAACAGTGGTGGTTTACTTGGCATGCGCCGTGAATATTGGAATGGGGTGCAAGGAGTAATTTAAAAGTATTTGTTGTTTTGCTCTGTCTTATTTATGTTTTACGTTAAAGAAAAAAAAATCGGAATAGCAGAACAAAAATGACATGACCCGAAATTCAAGCTCAAAGTATGACAGCTCTTGATTATGATTTATTCACTATGCTCCTTTGTTTATTTTTTTTTCTGTGGGATAATTTTGGCGGACTGAGCTTTAACGCAACAAAACAGTTGTCCGTTGTCCTATTGAATTTTTCCCGGACGAGCCCCCAACTAGACATCAAATATTGCATGGAAGAACACATTCATACTTGCAAAAGTTCTTTCGCTATGAATACTGCTCATATTTTAAAATTGGCGGCCTACTTTTGGATCTCGCACAACATCGAATCGATCTCTTCCGTAGTTGCTTTGTTTTTGTAGATGCCGTATCATGGAATGATTTACCAAAGTCTGTAAAATCTGATACTTACACCGCATTCAAAAGATGTCTGCATTCACATGCCACGAAATCTTGAAAATGCAGTAACAGACAACTCTGTTTCGGATCATACAATGTATTCACTTGTAAATGTTATAGCTTTAACTTAATTTTAAATGCGCAACTGCTTTATTGTTTTCCCCCATCTTTCTATATCTATGAATGCATGAGTACGTGAATGTACGTGCATATGTATGTGAACGCAGTGTTAATATTCATTACTTATTATTGACGTTAAGAATGTTTTAATTTGAAAACACCTACTTACTTACCCGTTCCTCTTCTACCGTGAGGTGTAGAGGTTTGGAAGTGAGAGCGCTTTACTATCTTATCGGCTGTCTGCCTCCAGGCCTGGTTCCATTCTAGTCCTCAGGCCTTCAAAGATTGTATCCCTGGCTCATAGCCTCCCATACCTGTCGTGGCAGCCGATCTTTTCCCATTCTGCAGACATGACCAAACCATCGTACTGTTCTACTTGGGTCTGCAGGGGTTGGGTTCTTAGCCAGTGACGTATCGTTTTGTTGCGGATCATGTCTTCTATTTTCGCATTCCTCATCTTCTCCACCAGCTCCTCTTCTTTCCCATTAATACTTATGTTCCATGTTTGAAAACACTGACAATTGTATTATTGTAGCGCAGAAATGTAGAAAAGGCAATAATGCAGATTTCTTTACCCGGATGACAAAAGATTTCATTCGTTCGTTCCCCCTGCGCCCCCTGGTACCTACCTATCTAGGGTCGGAATGAGCGGGATATTTAAGCATTATAAAATAAAAGCATTTAAATGCTAGAGCGGAGGTATTTATTCAATGTATTGCTGGTTTGATGGTATTGATATTCTCACACCGTCTTACCATTTATCTACTTGATTATATTGGAACAAGGTAATTATGCTACCATGTGAATATTTGACGTGTAAAGATATGATTGTGAGACTACTACTGGTCGAAGCAGGGAATAACTGTAAGAACAAACAGATGCTAAGACAAATTGAACTAAATTTTTGCAATTATTTCAGAAACTTTCGCGTTAGAAAATGATTTTCTTGTGTAAAGCCTTTTTTATTTCTGCCAGGAGTTCGATGGTGTTATCTGGGAGCTCATCGTCGGTTAGTCATATCACGTTTCTGTCACTGTATATGTTCTTTGGTGGCCTTTTAGTTGTACTGTATTAGTTCTTTGATGATGTACTATTCATAAAGTTGTTTCTGTCACTGTATTTGTTTTTGATGGTCTACTATTTGTAATGAATTGGTTTTTTGATGGACGGATTTGGAACGGAGCCTGGAGCTGGAGCTCGGAGCAATGGAGCAGCTGGTTTCTTGCTCGGAGCTGGAGCGGAGCAGGAGCACATAAAACTTTGACTGGTCGGCTGCTCTAGTTTCTTTTTTTTTCACTTTAAACGAAATGAATTATGATATACTTAATGTATAGAAATGAAAAAAAAAAATATTAAAGGTTTGTTTTATTCGAAACTCGGGTATAGTTTAAAAATATTTTTCCAAGCATTTTCAGGGTTAATTTGAGTCGGAAAAAAATAAATATTACTTTTAAATGAACCAATACAAAAAAATATACCTGGACGATGACAAATCAGCTTAGTCTTTACTCGGAAAACAACATCTTTGTATTACTTAAATGTTGGCAGCACTGGGGTTTTTAAAATTAGGATTGTCACTTTGTTAAATAATGTCAAATTTATTTAGAAATTAATCAGTTCCTTTCCATCAAGTTTCATCATCATCATCATCAATAATTTCTTGTGCTCTCATTACGATGCATGGAGCACCGATGTAACGGGTCTCCTTGCATGAAGCTTGCACCAAGCATTTACACTCTCTGGCAGCAGTGCTTTCTCTGGCGATTTGTTTCACATGATGAAGGTGTAAGTTCTATGTGCAGCCTCATATTAGTGGCCTTTACGACATGCATGAGGGTGCAGTAATTATTTGAGTTTCTTTATCTCATCGGAGACCTCTGGTAACTACACGGAGCAAGTTTCAAGTCTTTATATGTTATTTATAAAACAATAATAAGTAATTAATCAGTCTTAAGTCTTAATGGGTAAGTCTTTAGTGGTAATACTAGAATATACAACAAGTGCATTAAGAAAATACTGTAATACTCTTTTTGTTTATTACTTTTGGATGGCCATGACCAAAAGAAGAAAAAAAGTCGTAACACTTTGTAAAAGACCATAATAGATGGAAGAGTCGAAGACAAACGTGCAACGGGATTGTCATAAAGTGCATTGATACATCGATAAAATCATTAATTATAGGTAAAAGTCAAAATAAGATAGGTAGAAAAAAAATAGTTAAGTTTTGACGCGTCTTCTTTCCCCACGCCAGTCAGCGCGTTGATTTTAGCTAGACAGAATCGTAGTGTAAAGATACTATCGTTTGCCAGTGACCTTGAAAATATCGGTAACAATTTTGACGGAATTAGCCTTGTTTCAGACCAAAAGGGGGAAAAGGAGGAGAGAGGCAAGTGTATTTTTAGAATGAGACTTTTGACACAAACGGTTGAAACACGCAAAATTGTAGGTAAACGCGGGCGATATTGTTAGCGGCAGATGGAAAAATTCGACACTAAGTCCAATATTTGTTCGTTCCATAAGCACGCAGAGTGACTGGTATAAACACACACGCCTCGCTTTGTCTGCAAATTGGTACATTTTATGACGTCACAGACTGGTTTCGAAATTGAACTACACAGAAGCGGGGAGAGAGATGGCGTGTTTAGGTAATTTTAGAAATTGAAACTCACATGGAAAATATATGGAATTCTTTATTTCCAATACTAGGGCCATAAAAGTTGGTTAGTTTGATAGCATATGATTTCCTGAGTAATATTATGTTACAATTTTCAAGATCGCCCCATTAAAAGTAACGATATTGACAAAAGACTAGATATGCCCAGACAGATGAACGAACAGACGCTTGTTTTTGCATTCACTATCGGTGACAAATTTTTTTCTACACGTTGTTAAAAAGAGGCAGAAGATGGGAGGGTAAAAGTCCACGAGGGAAAGATATTATGGGATGGCCTAAAACTAAAAATATTTGGTAGTGGAAATCTTGAAGTGAATGAGAGGCAGAACTTGTTAGGTCAAAAACCAAGACTGTTTTTAACTTTTAATGCCAAAATGTGACCGACGTACATTTGAAAAATTGAGATTAATTTTGACTTTATTTTCAAATTCAAAATTGAAAAGTTTAGTCTTCCGATCTGATTGGCCAACGCATTTTTTTATTAGGGAAAAGTTAGATAGGTTTTTGCCATTTTGTAGAAAGCTGTCCCTAAAGCAGGTCGATGTGATCCTAGAAGTTTGACTTTTATTTGTAAGTAAAACTAAAAAGTATTTGTCATAGTCTAGCCAGCAGCAAAGCTGAATTTGTGCTATCCATCGCACCTGTGCTTATTTCATTGAATTCTGGTAAGAAGAATATCTATATTATTATGTAATATGTGCAAAGGCAAAAAGTGGGAAAGTGTATGACATGCCTAAAGAGACAGTTTGGGTATATCTATTTGATTTATGTTTGAATATTGCATTGCTGTAATTAAAAATTATTGTAAGACTAAAGTAGAATAGCAAGCCTCTGTGTTCGCTGAACACTATTGATTGCCTGGAGCGTTTATATATTGTAGTAGAAAACAAATCACATATGCATATAAAGAGATGTACATACTCCTATTAAATTGTGTTGAAGAAGACCATGTAAAATGACAGTGGCGTATCTGCCATATGGACCTGAAGTGTGATCACAATATGAGTTGAGTTCAAAAAAACATAGAGGCTGGTGCACTTGTAATGCACACGAGGCTGAACCCCATCATGTCATGTAGAGAGCTGAGGAAAAAATATAACAGATATAGCAGGGTTTTATGTGACAGGGTTTTATTTCCTGTTACCAGCCGGTGACAGGAAAGCTGAAGTACGAGTGAAGACAGTAACGTCTCCAGTACAGCGTATTCTGTATAATAATTGTCAAGTGGAGCTCTGAGAGCTGATGTTCTTTACAGAGCCATATCAACGATTGAATCTTCACGAAGGAAATTTCATGTTATGTGCCACAGTCTGGGAAATCTGACACTTTATCTGGAGAAAACTGTTTCCCTACCCATTAACAGAAACTCTCGGGGAAATGATGACATAAACAGTCTCTCCAATAACTGACTCACATTATTAATTATTTCTTAACAGCCTGTGAAACACCTTACGGAACATTTTAATATTAATAGTATTATTGTTGGACCAAGTGTAACATACATTTTCTTCAGTTTTAAAAGACCTGTCCAAAAGAGATTGCAGGACTAGCACAATAAATTGTACAAAAAAATATTTCCAATTTGAAAACTAAACAACAGAGTTATTAAGATTCTATTAGAGAGTTATACTGTGTTGTTTTGATGTACCATCATTTCATTACATCCCCTAGACACTAGCCACATCAAACACCATACATTAGAAGTAATTTACAGCACCGTGTGAGATCTTGAGAGGTAGCGTTAGGTCCCTTGAGAATTCATCTTCTTCAACCACTAGACTCAAGGTCTTACATAGCTTGACCTCACACGGTTAACACATCTAACTCTATCATTCTTATATTTTACCATCATAACCTCTCCAGCAATTTACTTTGCTACATAAATTGGTAGACTCGTCCGGGATTTGAACTTTTCATTAGGTAAACTCCCAACACTACATAAATTGGGGTCTCCTGTCCCGGGATTATACTTAGGAACACCATTATTATTAACCCAGGGAATCCCCATTATTAAAATTACCCAAGAGTTGGGAAGTTGATAAAGTTTCAGAGCCTGGAATAATTTAATTAGAGTTTATATTAATATTATTGTAGTACATTTATAACATTGTTAAAATTGATATTATGGCAGACTTGACAAAATTCAGATCTGCTGCTGTCCAGACTGCTAAAGAAATGGGTCTAGAGGGCCCGCTTCTGATTCAATACGTGACGTCAGAGGTGGATAAATTTATTTAGAAGGAGGAGAAAAGAATACAGCTCGAAGCTGATAGGGAAGATAAGAGGTTAGCGGAGGAGAAGAAATTAGAAGTAGAGAAAGAAATAAAAAGACTGCAGATTGAGGCTGACAAAGAGGCTAGGGCATTGGAGGCGGATAGGGAGGCTGAAATTAAGCGGCTCCAATTAGAAGAGAAAAAGGCCGAAAGAGCGGCAGAGGAAAGGAAACAGGCTGCTGAAATGGAAGACAAGCGATTGCTCCGGAAAGGGAGGCAGAAGATAAACGGTTACAAAGGGAGCACGAGCTACGACTAAGAGAGTTCGAATTTCAAGGCCATGCTCCGGAAGGTGGTAACAGGCCTTCTATCTCCGATGCCACTGCTAGTCAGGGAGCCTCAACCTCAGCTATAGGGTTCTATTTAGACCATTTTGTTGAGAGGGACGATGACATTGAATCATTTTTATCCAGATTTGAGGTTTTAGCCACCAACTATGGGTTGGAGAAGGAAAAGTGGAGTTTAAAGTTATCTCAGGGTCTTAGCGGAACATCTTATGAAGTGTTTGCAAAAATGAGCAAAGATGACCAAGACAATTATGACATGTTAAAGCAGGCTCTTTTGCTAAGGTATGAAAAGAATGGAGAATTTTGCAGGAAAAAGTTTAGAAATGCCAAGCTACTGTCGGGTAAGACCTATCACCAGTTCTCTGCACGTTTTGAGAGTTACTTGGAGAAATGGACTGCTCTGGGGGAAAACCCAAGATCTTAAAGAAATGATCCTTATTGAGCAATTGAGAGAGTCCATGGCTCCAGACTTGAAAAAGTTTCTCACGGAACAAAGTGCAGAGAGGCTGGGTGAGTTACTTAATGTCGCTGAGAGGTATCAGGCAGCCCAAGCAGAAGTAGATGGCGCTAAAAGGAAACAAATAGAAAATAGAACCCCTCCAGACCAAGATGAATATTATAATCATAGTAGGGACCAAAACCCCAGAGGTAAACCCAACTTTGATAGGCAACGATTTGAACATAAAGATAGAAACCCACAATTCAATGACAGGAGATCCTTCAGACAAGTTGGAAAATATTGTAAAATCTGTAGGATGAATAATCATAATACAATTGACTGTGGTAGGAAAGTTCCTCCATATAAAGCGGCATGCATAATAACAGTGGACAAGGGGAGGAAGAAAATGACAGAGAATCATTAATCTTCAACATCCCCCCATCTGTGAAGAGGTGACGTGTAATGGTGCTAGAGTAAGGTGCCTTTATGATTCCGGATTGGAATACGACTCAGTTGTGAGTGCAACCCTGGTGCACCCTGACCAGTATACCACTGAGAAAGTGGAAATACAAGGGGCATTCAAGGGAATAGTCACCATGACACTTCCCGTAGCCGAGATAACTGTTAAGACCAGGTACGTGGAAGGAGTGGTTAGAGCAGCCGTGTGTGATGACCCTAACTACCCGCTGGTGTTAGGAAGTAAATATGTTTTTCTAGGAAGCTCTGTAAAACCTGTGGTAATGGCCACGCTCCAGGTCAGGCCGACCCCTAGAAAGGAGGAAACACCACCACTAAACATTCATCCAAAGGAGATGGAAAAGGCCCAGGCAAAGGACAAATCATTAAAACCTTGCTTTGGCAAATTGCCAAACAGCCATGCACACCCTAAGAAAAGACAATTATATATGGAGGGGGGACTGCTCTACAGGAAAGCTAGAGCAGGATCCAAAAGGGATGGACAGCTAGTGCTGCCTAAGAGTTATAGGGAACAAGCGATGGCACAAGCACATGTTGTACCAGACGGTGGACACCAGAAGATGGGTACTACGCGTCAAAGGACATCTGTTGCATATTTCTAGCCAGGCGTAGCTGAAGACATTGAAAAATGTATTGAGACCTGTGACCAGTGCTGCAAGGAAAATTCCACAGAGTGGACAAATAATACTCCCCTGCTAAGAAAGCAGTGTGGAGAAAAACAAAAGCCTGAAAATAAAATAGGTAAGCCCACACGTTGGGAACATCCACAGGACCTACCCAAGTACTCCGGTGAAAGTAGGCCTGAAACTACTAGAAAAAATAAAAAGGAAACGGTAGATAAAGTGAATAGGAACGCCCCTTTTCACAAACAGTCTTCCCCGAAAAAGTTTACATTAGCATCTCTGCGTATGGCACACAGAGAAACCATAAACAAGGATCAGTCATCCCAGGCTCAATTTGATGCCGCCGTTCGGAAACTGGCACAAATTAGCATTGAAGATAATCCGCCAGATTGAAAACCAAAACAAAATGTTAACATAAGAAAATGTGGGGAGTGGGCGGTTGAGCACTTGGTCAAAGGTTCAACGCGATTCACAATATGACTATTAATTTAGCATTATAAGGGCACTGGTGACATTGGTAGTCACCCGACCCTACACCTTCCAAGGGGAAGTATTGTACGGACCCTGGATGGAGATCACCCACATATATTATAGCAATGATAAAGGGCGAATTGATTTCTGGTGCAGAAACATTCATTTCCCCATACATTATATTATTTCACCAAAATTGTCGTTAGACGGAGAATATAGTTGGTGAATATGGCCTCCAGTTGAGTGGCGCATTATAGAATCAGATATGGAAAATAGTAAAGGGGGTTCCCACATTCAGTCAAGCCGGCGCGAAGACCAATTGTTGGCTATGAACATTTCGGAAGAACATAATGAATGCACAAGCACAAAATTAAGATTATACCAGAGCTGCGTGCTTTCTGTGCTTCTCTATGGTGCGGAATGCTGGAGAGTCACAGAGAAGGAAATGTCAAAATTGTCCTCTTTTCACACAACATGCCTAAGAAAAATTCACCGCATCTTTTGGCCGAATACCATCACCAACCAAGATCTGCTTACTCGTAGCAAGCAAGAGGACATGCACACCATCATAGCTGGCAGACGCTGGAGCTGGGTTGGTCATGTCCTCAGAAGAGACCCCGATGCCATCACAAGAACAGCTATGCTTTGGACCCCTGAAGGAAAGCGAAAGAGAGGCCGACCAAAAACAACTTGGCGGAGGACTGTGGAGGCTGAGATGCAAAGAATGAACCAGAGTTGGGGCACTGTACGAAGGATGGCCACCAACCGTGCAAAGTGGAATCAATTTGTTGTTGCCCTACAAGACGCCACTAGGCGTGATGGCCACTGACTGCTTTGACGGTCGGTGGTTAAGGATCGAAGAAGAAGATAATGAATCCCTGAGTTGCCTTTTTGATTGAGGATATTCCGAATGTTTTATACAGGCTGATAACGAGATTACTGGACCCCCTACATAACTCTGTCATCACCATTTTATAGATTATCCCCTCATAACTATTGCAAACTTGAGGGACATCAATTTTATCTGGATATGTCATAGGACAGACTCAGTGAAGAGAAATGGTGAATAGTGATTGATATCAGCATAAGACAGACAGTAATATCTGCAGCTGAAATAGATTCTTGGATTGCAGAGGTCTGGGGCAGATTTCTTGAGTCGTGCCTACTTTGAACTGACCCAACTGCCTTAATCCAAGATAAAATACAAGCAAAGTAAAGCCTAAGGAGTTAATTTTATCTATGCGTATCACTGGTTTTGGAACTTGCATCAGTGCATGTTCTCAAGTGGGGAGATGTGTCATAAAGTGCATTGATACATCGATAAAATCATTAGTTATAGGTAAAAGTCAAAATAAGATAGGTAGAAAAAAAAATAGTTAAGTTGTGACGCGTCTTCTTTCCCCACGCCAGTCAGCGCGTTGATTTTAGCTAGACAGAATCGTAGTGTAAAGATACTATCGTTTTCCAGTGACCTTGAAAATATCGGTAACAATTCTGACGGAATTAGCCTTGTTTCAGGCCAAAAGGGGGAAAAGGAGGAGAGAGGCAAGTGTATTTTTAGAATGAGACTTTTGACACAAATGGTTGAAACAAGAAAAATTGTAGGCAAACGCGGGCGATATTGTTAGCGGCAGATGGAAAAATTCGACACTATGTCCAATATTTGTTCGTTCCATAAGCACGCAGAGTGACTGGTATAAACACACACGCTCGCTTTGTCTGCAAATTGGTACATTTTATGACGTCACAGACTTGTTGTTTCGAAATTGAACTACACAGAAGCGGGGAGAGAGATGGCGTGTTTATGTAATATTATAAATTGAAACTCACATGGAAAATATATGGAATTCTTTATTTCCAATACTAGGACCATAAAAATTGGTTAGTTTGATAGCATATGATCTCCTGAGTAATATTATGTTACAATTTTCAAGATCGCCCCATTAAAAGTAAAGATATTGACAAAAGACTAGATATGCCCAGACAGATGAACGAACAGACGCTTGTTTTTGCATTCACTATCGGTGACAAATTTTTTCCACACGTTGTTAAAAAGAGGCAGAAGATGGGAGGGTAAAAGTCCACGAGGGAAAGATATTATGGGATGGCCTAAAACTAAAAATATTTGGTAGTGGAAATCTTGAAGTGAATGAGAGGCAGAACTTGTTAGGTCAAAAACCAAGACTGTTTTTAACTTTTAATGCCAAAATGTGACCGACGTACATTTGAAAAATTGAGATGTAATTTTGACTTTATTTTCAAATTCAAAATTGAAAAGTTTAGTCTTCCGATCTGATTGGCCAACGCATTTTTTATTAAGGAAAACTTAGATAGGTTTTTGCCATTTTGTAGAAAGCTGTCCCTGAAGCAGGTCGATGTGATCCTAGAAGTTTGACTTTTATTTGTAACTAAAACTAAAAAGTATTGTCATAGTCTAGCCAGCAGCAAAGCTGAATTTGTGCTATCCATCGCACCTGTGCTTATTTCATTGAATTCTGGTAAGAAGAATATCTATATTATTATGTAATATGTGCAAAGGCAAAAAGTGGGAAAGTGTATGACATGCCTAAAGAGACAGTTTGGGTATATCTATTTGATTTATGTTTGAATATTGCACTGTTGTAATTAAAAATTATTGTAAGACTAAAGTAGAATAGCAAGCCTCTGTGTTTGCGGAACACTATTGATTGCCTGGAGCGTTTATATTTTGTAATAGAAAAAAAATCACATATGCATATAAGGAGATGTACATACTCCTATTAAATTGTGTTGAAGAAGACCATGTAAAATGACAGTGGCGTATCTGCCATATGGACCTGAGGTGTGATCACAATATGATGTGAGTTCAAAAAAACTTAGGGGCTGGTGCACTTGTAATGCACACGAGGCTGAACCCCATCATGTCATATAGAGAGTTTAGGGAAAAATATAACAGATATGATGGTCTACTAATTGTCCTCAATTGGTTATTTGATGGTCTACTAGTTGTCTTGAGTGGTTCTTTCATTGTCTACTAGTTGTCTTGAGTTGGTTCTTTGATGGTCTACTAGTTGTCTTTTATGTGGCAGGGTTTTTTTCCTGTTACCACCCGGTGACAGGAAAGGTGAAGTACGAGTGAAGACAGTAACGTCTCTAGTACAGCGTATTCTGTATAATAATTGTCAAGTGGAGCTCTGAGAGCTGATGTTCTTCACAGAGCCATATCAACGATTGAATCTTCACGAAGGAAATTTCAGGTTATGTGCCACAGTCTGGGAAATCTGACACTTTATCTGGAGAAAACTGTTTCCCTACCCATTAACAGAAACTCTCGGGGAAATGATGACATAAACAGTCTCTCCAATAACTGACTCACGTTATTAATTATTACTTAACAGCCTGTGAAACACATTACGGAACATTTTAATATTAATAGTATTATTGTTGGACCAAGAGTCCTTATTTTCAGTTCCCTTTTCAGTGTAACATACATTTTCTTCAGTTTTAAAAGACCTGTCCAAAAGAGATTGCAGGACAGGCACAATAAATTGTACAAAAAAAATTTCCAATTTGAAAACTAAACAACAGAGTTATTAAGATTCTATTAGAGAGTTATACTGTGTTGTTTTGATGTACCATCATTTCATTACATCCCCTAGACACTAGCCACATCAAACACCATACATTAGAAGTAATTTACAGCACCGTGTGAGATCTTGAGAGGTAGCGTTAGGTCCCTTGAGAATTCGACTTCTTCAACCACTAGACTCAAGGTCTTACATAGCTTGACTTCACACGGTTAACACATCTAACTCTATCATTCTTATCTTTTACCATCATAACCTCTCCAGCAATTTACTTTGCTACAGGGATGTCAGCGATATAAGTAGGGAGATAACATCAAGAGATCGGCAGAGGAAAAGTCTATCAGAGTTCATCATCAAGGCAAGAGACAGAAGACGTAGGAGATCCATTGCACCTGACTTTCGATGTGAAGATGGCAGGTGATGATGAAGATAATGAAACAATTTTTACAAAAAATCTGGTTGCTGTAAAAGTAAAAGCAAATTCAGCAATGACATCAACTACATATTCCAATCTGCCCACATGATAGTGACAGCAGATTTACGGAAACAGATCTCTATGACGTCTTTACACGTGACTTTTAAAGGCCCAAATTTGAGTTTTTGGGAAAACCCAAGAAGAAATCGACGACGTGCAAAGTGGTAAAGGAAGTGAATGCCGACTTAAACAATGTAGCTTACGAATGAAAAAAGCAAGTGTCGCGAAGTATCAAACCCCGTGCTTCATATGGAGCGAAAAAGGAATAATGATGATGATAAATTCTTCAGAAGATATTGACTTAAAAAAGGACTTGGATAAATATGAAAGACACTGGTAGGTTTCTGCTAGTTGTCTTGAGTTGGTTCTTTGATGGTCTACTAATTGTCCTCAATTGGTTATTAGATGGTATACTAGTTGTCTTGAGTGGTTCTTTCATTGTCTACTAGTTGTCTCGAGTTGGTTCTTTGATGGTCTACTAGTTGTCTTGAGTTGGCTCTTTGATGGTGTACTAGTTGTCCTGAATTTGTTCTTTGATGGCCCACTTGTTGTCCTGAATTAGTTCTTTGATGGTCTACTAGTTGTCCTGAAATGATTCTTTGATGGTCCACTAGTTGTCCTGAATTGGTCCTTTGATGGTCTACTAGTTGTCCTGAATTAGTTCTCTGATGGTCTACTAATTGTCCTGAATACGTCCTTTGATGGTCTACTAGTTGTGCTGAATTAGTTCTTTGATGGTCTACTAATTGTCCTGAATACGTCCTTTGATGGTCTAGTAGTTGTACTGAATTGGTTCTTTGATGGTCAACTAGTTGTCTTGAATTAGTTCTTTGATGGCCCACTAGTTGTCCTGAATTAGTTCTTCTATGGTCTACTAGTTGTCCTGACATGATTCTTTGATGGTCAACTAATTGTCCTGAATTAATTCTTTGATGGTCTACTAGTTGTCCTGAATTGGTTCTTTGATGGTCTATTAATTGTTCTGAATTGGTTCTTTGATGGTCTACTAGTTGTCCTGAATTAGTTCTGTGATGGTCTACTACGAGTAGTTGTCGTGAATATGTACTGTACTTTGATCGTCCAACAACCAAATCATGTTTGTGTCACTGTATATGTTCTTTGATGGTCCACTAATCAAATAATATTTGTCACTGTAAATGTTCTTTGATTGTCTATTAATATTTTCACATTTATGTCATCGTATTTGTTCTGTAATGGTCTATAAATACTTTTACTACGCTTCTGTTACCGTTTTTGTTCTTTGATGATCTACTAATTCTATCACGTTTCTTCTGCGTTCGCCCTCAGACTTCTACATTTGTGAATCTAATAAAGGCAATAGCCAGCTCAAGGTTCCTGACATCTCCAAACAGTTTTTCTTTGAGAGAAGGGGTTGTTGTCACATATCACTAAGTTCACTGATGTCAGTTGGGCAGAACTGAATCAGATGTTCGGCTGTCATGGGGCTGGTGCCACAGGAGCAGAGATCTGTTGGACCAATCCTGTACTTGTGATATATATGATATCTCAGCCTATTGTGACCAGTACGTAAGCGGAAAATGATGACCTGGTCTCGCCTAGACAGCTGGTGATAGGCATCATCTTTTATGTGACCTGTGTGTTCTTTCACCCGTGTGTTACCGGGGCCCAAAAGGGGAGCAAAGAATAGTAACACTGTACCTCACCATGCATGTCGTAAAATGCGACTAAGGAGGGTTGGGCATGGTGCTAGGTACCCCATCCCGTAAAAAACTTTTTACCACCAAAATTTCAACACACATGGACAAGTCAAATACAGAATATAAATCAACGCAGCCGCCAAAGAGAAAAGAAGGTCCTCTGGAAAGGAGGCGCATGAAGCAATCCAGAGAAAGACGAAAGGAGTCTGGGTTGCCGACTAACCTTTTTTCGTCTAGGAAAATCTCCAGGGTTAGCACCTGGAATGTTCGCACTCTATGTGAACAAGGGAAAACAGCACAGATAGCAGCAGAAATGACAAATTACAGGATTGATATCCTGGGTCTCTGTGGAAGGGCATAGAGAGGAGGAGATTGATCACAGGAGAAATGGTGTCCTCAGGACATGAGGAGGAAAGAGCCCATCACAGTGAAGGGGTGGCTCTAATGCTGTCTAGGGAAGCACATAAGGCACTTATAGAATGGGAAGCAACGGGACCCCGAATTATAACATCAAGGTTTAAATCAGCCAAAATAAAAGTAAATATAAACATCATCCAATGTTATGCACCAACAAATGATAAAGAAGAATCTGAGAAAGAAGACTTTTACACCAGATTACAAAATGTCTTGGACAAAAAGAAAAGAAAGGACATCACAATTTTGATGGGGGACCAAAACGTGAAATTAGGTATAGACAACACCAGCTTTGAAGAAATCATGGGAAAGCATGGATTAGGTATGATGAACGAGAATGGAGAACTATTAGCTAACTTCTGTGCTTCAAATCAACTAGCTATAGGAGGAAGCATATTTCCACATAAAAGAATACATAAAGCAGCATGGATATCACCAGATCACATAACTGAGAATCAGCTTGATCACATATGCATAAGTAAGAAGTTTAGGTCATCATTGCATGATGTAAAACTGTGTAGAGGAGCAGATGTGGTATTAGACCACCATCTTCTGTTGGCTAAAACAAAATTAAAACTCAAGAAATTTACAACAGTATATAGCTATAGACAACAGTACAATGTGGGATATCTAAGAAATCAGGAAATAAGAGAAAAATTTTCTGTCACAGTATCCAACAAATACCAAGTACTCCAACAGCTGGAAGATGAAGCAGATACGGAAGACCACTGGCAACGTAAAAAATATATGGAACAAGACATGTGACAAAGTAGTGAGAAAATGAGAGCATCAGCATGGATAACAACAGAAACCATTAGTAAGAAAGAAGACAGGAAAAACAAGAAAGCAGGTTTAAACAGAAGCAAAACCAGGAGCTCCAAAGCCAAGGCTCATGAAGTGTACATAGAAGCAAACAAAGAAGTAAGAAGAAACATCAAAAGAGACAAGAAGAAGTATATTGAAGAGTTGGCAAGGGAAGCAGAGGAAGCTGCAGCCAAAAGAAATATGAGGGCCCTGTACAACAACACAAAGAAGCTACCAGGGAAATATAAGCAAGCAAATGGCCTCATAAAATATGAATGGAAAATTGATTAGTAATATACAAGAACAAATGAAGAGATTGACAGAACATTTTGAGGAACTTCTCAATAGACCAGCTCCAACTAATCCCCCAGACATCCAGCCAGCAGAAGAGGAGCTACAAATCTGCTGTGAACGACCAAGTAGAGAAAAAAATAAAGAAAGCCATAAAGCTCCTGAAAGATGGAAAAGCAACTGGTACAGATGGCATTCCAGCAGCGGCCATCAAAACAGATATTGATACCTCTACAGAGATATTATACAAACTACTTGGCAAAGTCTGCGAGAGAGAGGAAATACCAGCAGAATGGAAGGAAGGTTATCTGGTCAAGTTGCCTAAGAAGGGAAATTTACGAGAGTGCACAAATTATAGAGGAATAATGTTACTATCAGTGCCAGGAAAAGTATTAAACAGAATAATCCTTGAGAGATCAAGAGTCCATAGACAAGCAACTGTGAGATGAACAAGCAGGTTTTCGACACTGTACAGACCAGATAGCCACATTGAGAATAATAGTTGAACAAAGTCTGGAATGGAATTCACCGTTTTACATCGCATCCGTGGACTACAAAAAGGAATTTGACAGTGTAGACAGAGAATCACTTTGGAAACTGATGAGGCATTATGGAGTTCCCATAAAGATCATTAACTAAATAATGAAGACCTATGAAGACATGACATGCAGAGTTCTTCATGAAGGACAACTTACAGAACCGTTTAGGATTAGAACGGGAATGAGACATGGATACCTCTTGTCTCCATTTCTTTTCTTACTAGCAATAGATTGGGTTATGAAAACATCGACATCACACAACAGAAATGGAATCTAGTGGAATCTGACAGAACAGCTTGATGATCTGGATTTCGCTGATGACTTGGCTCTTCTGTCCATCCCATAACCATAATCAGATGCAAGAGAAAATGAAAATTCTCGATGAGAGATCACAACAAGTGGGCCTGAAAATACACAGGGAAAAGACACAGATTATGAGAATAAATGCAAGAAATGATAACAAGATTGAACTAGAAGAAACACCACAAAAGGATGTAGAATCGTACATATATCTTGTTAGTAATATAGACAAAATTGGAGGTACAGACAATGATATCAAAATAAGAATACAAAAAGCAAGAGGCACTTTCATTGCATTGGGAAACATATGGAGAACAAGAGAAATCAAGTCCAACACGAAAATAAGAATCTTCAACTCAAATATCAAGTCAGTCCTATTGTATGTATCTGAGGCATGGAGAGCAACAAAAACAACAACCAAAAAGCTACAGACTTTTATAAACGGGTGCTTGTGTAGAATAGAAGGACTGAAATGGTATGACAAAGTCACAAATGTGGAATTGATGACAAGAACCAGACAAGTGCCAATGGAACAAGAGTTGAGAAGAAGACGCTGGCGATGGACGACACACTTAGAGGAAACCTGTTGATAGCATTACAAGGCAGTCCTTGTTCTGGAATCCACAGGGAAAGAGAGGCAGAGGTAGACCAAAAATACATGGAGAAGAGAGCTGGATGCAGAGATGAAAATGATGAGGAAAACAAAGAAAGAACTTGAGCGGATGGCACAGGACAGGAAGACTTGGCATGTGTTTGTTGAAGGCCTATGCTCCTTGGAGAGCTAAAAGGGTATTGACTGATTGATTGTGTGTTCTTTATGTCCCATTTGGGATTGAATATTGCTTTGATAGTTGCGTTAGTCATTTCATAAGTTGTGTTTATATCGTTTTGTTGCAGGGCTTCCCCTGCATTGGTATCTGCCTCTTCGTTTTCTGGAATGTTCCAATAGGCTGTATTTGATCTTAGATAATCTACTAACTTTTCCATCACTGTGTGTGTTCTTTGATGATCTACTAATCTTATCACGTTTCTATCGCTTTATTTGTTCTTTGATGATCTACTAATCTTATCACGTTTCTGTCGCTGTATTTGTTCTTTGATGATCTACTAATCTTATCACGTTTCTATCGCTTTATTTGTTCTTTGATGATCTACTAATCTTATCACGTTTCTATCGCTTTATTTGTTCTTTGATGATCTACTAATCTGATCACGTTTCTGTCGCTGTATTTGTTCTTTGATAATATACTAATCTGATCACGTTTCTGTCGCTGTATTTGTTCTTTGATGATCTACTAATCTTATCACGTTTCTGTTGCTGTATTTGTTCTTTGATGATCTACTAATCTTACCACGTTTCTGTCGCTGTATTTGTTCTTTGATGATCTACTAATCTGATCACGTTTCTGTCGCTGTATTTGTTCTTTGATAATATACTAATCTGATCACGTTTCTGTCGCTGTATTTGTTCTTTGATGATCTACTAATCTTACCACGTTTCTGTCGCTGTATTTGTTCTTTGATGATCTACTAATCTGATCACGATTCTGTCGCTGTATTTGTTCTTTGATGATCTACTAATCTTATCACGTTTCTGTCGCTGTATTTGTTCTTTGATGATCTACTAATCTTATCATGTTTCTGTCACTGTATTTGTTCTTTGATGATGTACTAATTCTATCTCGTTTCTGTCACTGTATTTGTTCTTAGATGATCTAATAATCCTATCACGTTTCTGTCACTATATTTGTTCTTAAATGATCTACTAATCTTATCACGTTTCTGTCGCTGTATTTGTTCTTTGATGATGTACTAATTCTATCTCGTTTCTGTCACTGTATTTGTTCTTAGATGATCTAATAATCCTATCACGTTTCTGTCACTGTATTTGTTCTTAAATGATCTACTAATCTTATCACGTTTCTGTCACTGTATTTGTTCTTTGATGATCTACAAATCCTATCACGTTTCTGTCACTGTATTTGTTCTTTGATGATCTACTTATCTTATCATGTTTCTGTCACTGTATTTGTTCTTTGATGATGTACTAATTCTATCTCGTTTCTGTCACTGTATTTGTTCTTAGATGATCTAATAATCCTATCACGTTTCTGTCACTGTATTTGTTCTTAAATGATCTACTAATCTTATCACGTTTCTGTCGCTGTATTTGTTCTTTGATGATGTACTAATTCTATCTCGTTTCTGTCACTGTATTTGTTCTTAGATGATCTAATAATCCTATCACGTTTCTGTCACTGTATTTGTTCTTAAATGATCTACTAATCTTATCACGTTTCTGTCGCTGTATTTGTTCTTTGATGATCTACTAATCTTATCATGTTTCTGTCACTGTATTTGTTCTTTGATGATGTACTAATTCTATCTCGTTTCTGTCACTGTATTTGTTCTTAGATGATCTAATAATCCTATCACGTTTCTGTCACTGTATTTGTTCTTAAATGATCTACTAATCTTATCACGTTTCTGTCACTGTATTTGTTCTTTGATGATCTACAAATCCTATCACGTTTCTGTCACTGCATTTGTTCTTTGATGATCTACTAATTCTATCACATTTCTGTCACTGTATTTGTTCAATGATGATCTACTAATCCTATCACGTTTCTGTCACTGTATTTGTTCTCTAACGATCTACTATCATGTTTCTGTCACTGCATTTGTTCTTAGATGATGTACAAATCCTATCACGTTTCTGTCACTGCATTTGTTCTTTGATGATCTACTAATTCTATCATGTTTCTGTCACTGCATTTGTTCTTTGATGATCTACTAATCCTATCACGTTTCTGTCCCTGTGTTTGTTCTTAGATGGTCTACTAGTCATTTCTTGCTTCAGTAACTTTATTATTTCTCTTGATTCACATCCCTCTTCGTTCACCCTCAGACGTCAACTTGAATACGTTTAAATACAGCATTGGCCAGTTTTAGGTTGTTGACGTCACTGAAGAGTTTTTCTAGGAATGGTACTGATGACGGCATTATGCGCTTTCTCGGTTCCTCATATGTTGGGCACACTTGAAGTAGATGATTAACAGTTATTATATCAGTACCACAGTTACACAAGCTCTTACATGTCTACACCTTGTCATATTAATCAAGATAGATTATAGATTATATTATCTCAGTTTTCGTGTCCTTGTTTTTTTTTTCATTTTGTGACTCTGATTACACACATCATCCTAATGTCACTTACCTAAGTTTTAACATTTTCCTCTGCACCCCAACTTCGCCGATCAGTTTCTGAAGAAACGTTCAGTTTTCTTCACAGTAGCTTCACCAAAATAATGTTGGCCTATCTTTCTTATTTGGCTGTCACTCTTCCGTCACTGAAATACTTAACTCATCGATGGATACCCAAGGAACTTTTAGTGCATGAAAGAAAGTATACGACGACGTATATACTGGCGAAAGAGACGTCCCAAAATAAATAGTATGATATCATAAACGACGAGCAGAAACAGCTTTGAGATGAATTATTTACGGGTAATATAGAAATATTGTAGCAAGTTTTAAGAGACGAAAATGAGGGTCGGGCGTGGGAATAACTACATCCCATCGCGTAGAAACAAAAAAAAAAAAAACCTCAATAACAAATGTGACGAAACGGGGCGACCTCTATCGATCTTTGGTTCGCTCCGGCAGTATCGGTACATTTGTGGTACTGATTTTTATTATGTGCTGTCAATTATCGCACTTTTCTTTCTTTCTTTCTTTTTTTATTTGTCTGCTAAGTAGCAGATATGTGATTTTATTAAATCACCCTGTAGGTGATATCACAGTTGTGACACTCCTTGCAGATACGTCACCGGTTTGTTACCCGGTCATCCCAGCCTACGAAGAGCTGAGATAAGATAGTCGCCGGCGTGTTTAGATTGAACCGCTGATAAGACGACATTACCGTCTGTGTGACACATGTGGGCCGACAAATGTGATGTAAATGTTCCGGTCCTTGGTTTAAAAGTAATCATAGATTTATTACATTTTAGACAATATGAGTCTACAAATGTGTTTGTGAGAGTGTATGCAAGACATCAGATGTCCATATATAGTAATACGTGACCTTTGCAGGCACGCACCTTATTTCACGTGGGCCTATTTTGAAATATCACAGCCTATCCTGCATTTTGAAATGATTGGATCTTTCTGATTAGATTCATAACATCATTGGAGGGAATATAGCCTGACAATTTCACAGTTTTATTGCTCTGTGATTTGCACGCTCGCCAAGACATCAGACCACGCCACAGTGAAAACTACATTCATAATTCCTAATTGTTATCTGGACCTTTTATTGGAGAACCAGATAAGACTTATAAAGCACAGGAAATCTCTTTCAAATTTTAATAAGGACAAACCGGGACCAGGAAAATTGAAGAAACACGGAGTCAGAAGGGGCAATCTATTGTAAAATTAAAAGAAATCCCAGACACGTGTAAGAGAAGATTCGTCTTTTTTTATTCATCTGTGCGACAAGTCTGTAGCCAGGATTGACGTAAGTTGGATTTACATTTTATATTTTATTACTAACATGTGAACTAATATATATGTGTATATATTACCATGTGAACTTTATTGTGGGAAACTCGCTATTGGATGTCAAAGTCATTTGAGGCTGGCAACCTCAGCGTATAGAATGATGATTTATGAACCACCACTGCACGAGCTGGTGATTGCTTTATTGATAGTTTCGTAAAGAAAACTAACAGCATAAAGTAGTTCCAGGTTCCCTATGGAGCAGGGAGGGAAAGATGAAAAGAAATGATGTACATTCTAAGAATAATACTTACATTTTCAAAGCAGTGTAAATGTCCCTATAAACATATTCACTATAAAATTAATGTAAGGTTTCACGCTTTAAACCAGTGTAAATGTCCATGTGAAAATATTCATTTTAATTAATAGAAGTTTCAAACTTTTCCACAAGTGTAAATGTAAATGAAACACGAATGAATTTATATTGTGAACACTTTTCAAACATTGGAGATGTAAATGTAAAACATATTATATCTGTACGTTTAGCGTTTTCATTTAAATGTAATGTAAAGCTAACACTATTCGTTATAAATGTAAAGGAAGTTTTATCCCGAGGGATTACATTTAATTCTCATCGAGGGTAAACTCTGAGTTATGTGTCGGATAACGCCATTCTTAGAAGAGCGTTCTTTTCTATTCTCCTATCACAGTTATTGGTAGTACCAGCAGAACGTACTATTTCTGTAACAAGACGGGATCAGTGGCCAACGCTTTAAGATGAAGGACGCACTGTGTAGACTTTCCTTGAAGTTTCTTGGAGACGAGCTACACCCAACAACCTTGACCAGAGGCAAGTGATCAGTGTGAAAAGACAGAACCGTCATTGGCAGCTAAGTTCAAACATATGCTGCCACCTGAACTTTTTACCCTTTTTGCAATCCCCAAATACGAGGATGATAGCTTTTCTTTATCCATAACTATTCAAATTATTTTCAAAACTAAAGTGATTATTAAATTTTGTTATCTGTAATGTTACAATATTAACTTCGATTTGATCATTTTAAAGTTACTGCATGTTTGTCTCAGTCAATTACTACACACATTCTAAACAGAGCTATACTTGAATAAGAGAATTCCACTGAGTAAATCAGGGGTGGGGGCTTAACGAGCTGATAAATATGTGCTTAAATTCTTTATAAAAGTGGTCGGCAGGTTACAGAATTAACGTGCTTAGCGACAGCCAGCATTGTTTTCGCTTACCTGAATTTCTTGTGAAGACTCCTATGTGATAGAAACTTTACTACTCTTCTATCTACATTTATGCCAAGAGTAATCTTGTGTACAAATAGACTCCATTGAAGCCTATATTAGATACTCTTGAGTTAGGTCACTGTTGGACCACTGCTTCAAAGCAGGGGAGGCAATACCGTCACAACAATAATGGAAAGTCAACTAAATAGGGCTTCTTATGTTGTTGTTGAGAACCTGTGCTCCATGACCAACTGAAAGTACTGATGATGATGATGATGATTTGAACTATGAAGGCTCGTTTTCCTTTCGAAGATGATGACTCGTAAGAAACCCTTGCGATATATTGAAATAAATGATCTAATACTGAAAACACTAAACCAGGGGTTCTTAACCTTTTTGCAATTACAGGCCCCCAATGGATTGCCAAATAGGTCCCCATACCCCCTTTGCCAAATTTATTTACATAAAAAATGGCAAATTACATTAACACAAGCTGTTCAGAGATCGAGTCCCGTTCCCCTATCATGTGGTGCTCATATCCCTAGGGGTATGTGTGACGATGAAACGCAGCTGACCCTGAAATGTTAGATGATATGGTAGAATCCTCGTAGCATCAGTACCCCCGAATATTGTTGTAATTTTATCGTCAAACGGGAATTCTTCCACCTGGGCTCATTAGCAATGCACAACAAAAACGTGGAACTCCACCTGGGCTCATTAATATGCGTCAGAGCATAGTGGACTCGTCACCACGTTTGCTAATTAAAATGTAGACAGTTTATCTTCCGTGCATTCTGGAGAATTGCATGGCCTTAAGGGGAGGTTACACCACGCCCACGACTATCTCTAGAGAAATTGAAAGCAGCGAGTTTCCTTCGTCTGTGTATCCTGCAGAGCGTATGTTTAAAGGAGGGGTTAAGCCACGCCTCTTGCTTGACCTCAGAGCCGTCTGAATCAACTATCGCCTCACCTTTTTTTCGTACCTGCCTTAAAGGCGTTGCCTAAATCAAACGGAGGAAAGCGGCACGATCTAAGGCAAGACGATCCCAAAACAGACGACGCTAGTCTCTCGCAGGAATTTCACATCTCTGTGTCAACCAGAGAACCGCTAGAAAGACGGAACGAACGGGAAACCCGAGCGGTCAGGAGTTGAATAATCGGACGAGGAGCGGGTGGCTAGAATCTCGATTTTTACCTGAGTTATGAAAAGGTGTGAAATTTTCACATGTCCCCCCAATCTTTCATTCCATTCCATATATATACAGACCCTGAGATAATGCCATTTTATCACTCGTTTGCCAGAGATTTACAGAACCACTAGCTATAGTAAAATCTTGTTAGATTTTCCCTGGATTTTGGGCTACATTTGCAGTGAATTCTATACTGTGCTAAACCGTATAATATATATTTGTTTCAAGTGATCAGTGGGTCAAGTTCATTCATTTTTAGTTCACTGGATTTTGTGTTGATTTAAATCTATTAAATTAAACCTATCTCAATAGTTTCCAGCTGAAAATTTAATGATATATCTATTATAGTATTTCCAGAGATAATAGATGCTTAAAACAATTAAATTAACTTTTAAAGTCACGAAGGAATTTATAATTAATTAATTAAGTTAAGTTCTATATATTGATGGGTGTTTTAACCATTAGACTCGTGAAGTGTTTTCTTAATAGATATAATTAAATACGCGAGTGTGTATAATAGTCTTAACAGTAAATTTATCGCGCTTTAGAATGTTATTTGATTTTTCGGTATAATTACATGTTTTCTATCTTTCATATAGTGTGATCATAACCTTTGCATCCCAGCAAAAACATTGTATTAGAGTCCTCCAGACTCGGTTCTTAAAACCCTCCAGAATTTGATGAGACTGTTTAATTTTAATCTTTGTGGCGATCCTCTGTTGGGATTCCGCTATCTAAATTTTTTGCAAGAAAGAAAGCAACCCCAACGAACAATCTAACACAGCATCAATTAAATTAAGATTAAACTGGGGAAGAACATTGCCAGATCTATTTATATTATCTTATTACTCTACTGCGAAAGAAAATAGAAAATCTTCTGAACACTGACTGTGCATATTTTCTTCACTGGATTTTAAAACCCTAGAAGTAAACCATACCTCAACGGTCAGTTGTTATTTTCACGCATCAAGAAGTAATACCATCAGCGGCGAAACCAATGAGACCACGCCATATTTACCACCCGTATCTAAAACTGTGCCATCCCATAGAACCTTCTTTTTAACATAACAAAAACAAAGTACATTTAGGCTTCACATTCCAGCGATTTCGGACTGTACTAACGCATAAACCTGATAATCTGGGGCTGGACACAGAAGAAAAGACATTCCATTTGTCAAGTGCTTTATTACTGTTGTAAAATTTTCCGACGCCTAGCTGAGCCACAATTGGATGAGGTCCAGTGCGGATTCCGAGCAAACCGAAGTACTCAAGACCTAATCTTCACACTCAGACAGCTGAGTGAAAAGGCCCTTGAGTATAAGAGTGAGATCCATCTTTGTTTCATAGATCTGGAAAAGGCGTTTGACAGGGTCCCCTGGAGCAAACTTTGGGACTGTTTGGCAAGGAAGAATATTCCAGCACCTCTGATTCATGCTATACAGAGCTTCTACAAGTCTTGCAGAAATTATGTGAGGACAGCAAACCATAAGTCAGAAGAGTTCAGGACCACCACTGGTGTAAGACAAGGTAATATCCTATCACCTTACCTCTTCATACTCCTTATGGACGATGTCATCAAGGCATGTAAGGAGAGAACAAGAAAGTATTCAGTGGGGTACTGGAAGATGAGACAGGTCTATATTTCGGAGTTGGCATTTGCTGATGATGTTGCCCTGATTGCTAAATCAGAGGCACATCTCCAATCCAACCTGCAAGTCTGGAAGGAAGAGCTGGAGAAGAGAGGGATGGTCATAAGCAGCTCTAAAACAAAATCCATGGTGATATCACGAGAAGAAAGAAAACATCAGATTAAGTTGGGAGAAGAGGTCCTGGAGCAGGTCGACCACTTTAAATATCTCGGAGCTATTATAGACCGAAAGGGAGGCATCAAAGAAGAGTTGGCCACTCGAAAAGCAGCGGCTGGGAGACTTTTTCAGGCCATAAATCGTGGATTCCTCAGCAAGAAAGAGGTGGGTAAGAAAACGAAGATGGCTGTATACCGCTCCACCTATGTCCCAGTCTTGACATATGGATGCGAGTCGTGGGCAATGACTACAACCCACAAAAGCCAGATCCAAACCTCAGAAATGAGGTATCTGAGGAAAGTGGTTGAAGTAACAAGAGACATGGTCCGCAACCAGACGATCCGTCAAGGCCTAAAATCCCATCCGCTGCAGACCCAAATAGAACAGTCCCAACTAAGATGGTTTGGCCATGTCTGCAGAATGGGAGAAGATCGGCTACCACGACAAGCATGGGAAACAAAGAGCCAGGGATCCAGACCTCCAGGACGACCCAGAGTCCGCTGGGAGGACAACATTAGACAATCTTTGAAGGACCGAGGACTAGAATGGAACCAGGCCAGGAAGAAGACAGCTGATAGAATGGTCTGGCGCTCTCTCTTCCAAACCTCTACACCTCACGGTAGAAGGGGAACGACTAAGTAAGTAAGTAAAATTTTCTATGGAGTGCCAGATTCTACGATCGGTAAGTGTGTGTGAGTACATGAGTGTTGGCCATCACGAGCGTGCATGAATGACATGAGATTTATTTTGCAAACCATTTGTTAATTTGCCTACCTGGTAAATACTTTTACTGTATTCCCTGCATTGTTTCTTTAAGTGGGATCTTTGTTAACTCTGTTTACCCCCCCCCCCCCCTTTTTTTTCATTTGCTTAGTAAAGGGAAAAACAATTGAGAATAACAGGATTTTTCTACCACCAACACCTAGTATTGTAACACCTCTTTTCAGAGTAATTAAATTTACTGTTGTGTTACATTATCTAAATTTTTCTGATAACTACCTATCTTTGGACTGGGTTTATCTTTGTCTAGTACAAGCGGGAAGGGCATATTTGATAATATTCTCCCCCCCCCCACCTTGTTATTTGTATTTTTGTACCAATGATTTTTTCCTGTAACAAATGATACATGTTTTGACTGATTTTAATGATAAATAAACATAATAAAACTATTAATACTGTGTTGGAAGGCCCAAGCCCAAATTACCCATATTTGTTTTACCATAGTTCGTATATACGTATCGTCCGTGTGTTTGAAGCACCAAATTGGTGTGAGCGCATGTGTGTTTGGAAACTGGCAAATAATTGTTTAGTCAGGAGAGCTTAAGGAGTAGATTGAGAGAAACAGATTGTCGTAAAAGAGTCTGTCCTTACTCTCCCCAGCACTCTGTGAAGCAACTATTTACTTTCTAACCCTTATTATCACAGAGTCTTCACCAGCATTCTTCACTCTAAACGGGACCACTATTACTAAGACTCTTTCTCTCAAAATAAATTTACGACAATAATTGACTGGCTCGCCGGGATTTCGAGTCTGATCTAAAGTCTGGGTCTAACCAAGATAGAGTGTGAATGATCTGTCTTAGTGAGTTAGGGAAATAAATAAAAATAATTACACCCCTAGACAACGCCTTTTAGTATTTGGGTCGACCACACAACATATTTACAGGATTTGTTTCTTTCCACAGTAGGAGAAAATTACAGATAAAAATAAATTCGTTACTTTTGTATTCTCTGGCAGAGAAAATTGAAAATAATTTTTTTTATAAGATTTGCTGGGATCGCGTGATTGTCAAACAGTCACAAAGGTATTTTTTGAAGTTAAAAGAATTGAGCTTAGCTAAAGACGCCTTGTTCTGACTTTTAAAGTCTAGTTAACAACGTCTCTTCTCATAAATTGACTTCGGCGGGCGGAGTTTTGTTGGCGGAGAATTACAATTTTAGGAAACTTTTTTTCCTTTAAATTGTTTTTATATAAATTTTTCTCTACTGTTAGTAAAAGTAGATTTTTTCTAGTGTTTGACTTACCATCTAACGTGGCATAGTCGCCTGCATTAAGAGTCTTAATTGACAGATAATAGCAGCGATAGGTTAGCACATTACAAGGTAGGAGGTAACACAAGTAAATTTATACTTTGTGTTTTTTCTTGTAGCGGCTTTGAGTTTTTTTTCCTTCCTTTTTTCTTCTTCTTATACTCTAGTCTTAGAAGCATCAATTTCTATGTCATGGCAGAGAGAATTAGGATGAGATCCATTTTGAGACAGGAGGCGAAGGAGTCAGGGTTAGAAGGAGAAGCCTCGAACGTGTTTGTAAACACGGAACTTGAAAGATATGACGTGGAGCAAGAAAGAGCAGAGAGAAAGGAAGCTAAGGATAGAGCAGAGAAATTGGAGCAGAACAAAATCGAGGCAGAGATGGAAGCTCGCAGGGAAAGAGAGAGAGAGAGGGAGAGACAGCACGAACTGGCGCTTAAGGCTTTAGAGAGTTTGGGCGCTTCTACTTCAAATAATGGAGAGCCGTCTTCGCCCAAGTCTCATTCAACGGATCTCTCCAGCACTCAATCTGCCCAATTAACTGCGATGTCTTTTACTTTAGAGTCTTTTCCCAGCCCCAATGAGAAAACAGACACCTTCCTAGAGAAATTCGAGAGGCTCGCAAATCTGTATGGGTTAGAGAGTTCCCGTTGGAGTCTTAAACTCTCAACTGCGTTGAACGGTAATGCTTATGAAGTGTACACAAAGCTGGGAACCAACCAACATGATTACGACATGCTAAAGAAGGCCTTGCTAGAGCGGTTTGAGATGACCGCCCAAAATTTCTGCAAATGTTCAGAAACAACCGAAAAGAGAGCACGGAAACTGTTCCCCAGTTCTCTTCACGTCTCACGGGCTATTTGACAAAGTGCATTGAATTATCGGAATTACCTCTTACATATGAGGGACTTCTTGAACTTGTTCTTGTGGAACAGATCAAGTCAACTTTGTCAAACGAAACCCGTAGATTTGTGGCCGAACAGGGCGCAGTCAGGCTTGAGGACATCCTCAATAAGGCAGAACGCTATACAAACGCAATGGCCGAACTTCCCAGCACTAAACGTAAACCCACAGATGAGCCATCTCGAAAACAAAATCTAGAGCAGTCATCCTATTCCTCCAATTCCTCTCAGCATTATAACCAACAAGAAAATAATACCCAGAGACCTCCCCAGGAAAAATCGAAATTCTACAAGACCCGATTTCCCCCAAATAACAATTCTGATCAACCCTCCAAGCCTACGTGGCAGCGCGGCCACCAAGGTCAAGGAAAAGGGAAGACCCCTACACCAGGGACGTCTGATCATGGCAAACAGACCGGGCCTAACCGCATCGGATGTTTGCATACAGCCTTGCAAGGTAGTCAATGTGAGTGATTCTCAACCTGAGGGGGACAGACCCTCAATGCGAGGAACTGTAATTTTGAATGGTACCTCAACTACTTGTCTCACTGACACTGGATTAAGTTTTGATTGTATTGTCGCCAGGCAACTAGTCAAACCCGGTCAGGAGACAGAGGAAACCGTCAAACTAGTTGGAGTTTTCAAGAGTGGTGCACCCAGGACGCTTCCCATCGCACTGGTAGAAATACACTCTGATTTTGTCAGAGGTGTTATTAAAACGGCCATAATGGATGATCCGATCTACCCAGTAATTCTGGGATGTAGATATATGTTTGTTGGGAGACCAAAGGAGCCGATTGTGGCAGCAGTAACCACAAGAGGGCAAACTAAGAAGGAGAGGGAGCCTTCGCCAAATTTGTTGCCGAACAAACTGAAGGAGGCGCAACAAAGGGACCCTACTCTGGAGCCCTGCTTTAGAAAACTGCCCATGGCCAAGGACCCCAGACACCACGGAGACATCTTTTCCAAGGATGGCGTATGGTATCGTAGAACGTGGGACCCTGATGCAGGGAATAACCAGCTCCTAGTACCGACGCAGTGCAGAAGCCAGATCTTGGAAATGGGGCACTCTCTTCCCTTTAGCGGACATATGGGACAAAACGCCACTATTCAGCGAATAAAAAACCACTATTGGTGGCCAGGAATGACTCTGAAATTATCAGGTACGTGAAATCCTGCGCCCAGTGCCAACGGGTAGCAAACAAGCACTTGACACCCCCAGTACCTATGGTGCAAATGCCAATAGTAGGTACTCCATTTGAACGGGTTGCTGTGGACATCATTGGATCCCTGGAAAGGACCAAAAGAAGGAACAGGTTCATCCTGACCTTAGTCGACACTTGCACAATGTGGGCCGAAGCTATACCGCTAACATGCACGGATTCCAAGCATGTCGCAGAAGCCCTCGTGCAAATTTTTACACGGTTGGGATTTCCTCAACAAGTTTTGACGGACAATGGATCCCAATTCCGTAGCCTGTTAATGGAGGAGATCTTTAAGATCTTGAGGGCCAAACATATCCACACAAGTCCCTACCATCCGGCCGGAAATGGGCTCGTGGAACGTTTTAATGGCAGCCTCACCATGATGTTACGTAAGCTGGGCCAGGAGAAACCGGAAGACTGGGACCTATATGTATCTGCTGCCTTATTCGCCTACAGAGAGGTTCCCCAAACGTCTACGGGATTCGCGCCAGCTAAACTTTTATTTGGCAGACCTATTAAGGGGCCACTAGAAGCCTTACTTTGGTCCCTGACAGACCAAAAGGCTGACGAAACAGTCGTCTCTGCAAGCAAATACGTATCTGATCTCAAGGAAAGGCTAAAGCTAGGATGGGATCTAGCTACAACCAACCTTAAGAAAGCCTGCGCTAAACATGCTAAAAGATACAACAAAGCTGCAAAAGAGAGAGAACTCCAACCAGGGGAGAAAGTTTTGTTGCTACTTCCAACCGGAAGCAATAAACTTCGCATCGGATGGCAAGGACCGTTTACCGTCCTTAAAAAGATCTCACGCACCGATTACAAGATCTCCATTAAAGGAAAGGAGAAGGTCTTTCACGTAAATCTCCTTAAGAAATATTTGGAAAGACCGGTGCCATCCTCCGAGAATCTCCTGGCTGTCGCCATAGCAACGGAAGATGATGATGGTTGCATGGAGTACCCATTACAACCCACAGAATCCTTTAAAGATGTCAAGTTCGGCGACAATCTCTCACCAGAACAACAAACAAAAACCACGGCGCTACTAAAACAGTACAATGCAGTCTTAACGGATGTACCTGGTCGAACAAATCTCATCGAATTTGATATGAAATTAACACACGAGACCCCTGTTCGAACCAGAGTTTACCCCATCCCGTACGCTAAAGCTGATGCACTTCGCGGAGAAATAGACAAGCTGCGTCAGGCAGGAATTATCAGTGAGTCGACATCTCTTTACAGTTCGAGTGTAGTGCTGTTGCAGAAGCCCAACAAGGAAGTTCGGCTGTGTATAGATTACCGGTTGCTAAACGCTGTAACGGAATTCCAGCCCGAATCTCTCCAGACTGTTTCTGAGCTGTTCACCAAGCTTAGCCAAAAAAAAAAATTTTCTCCAAGAGTGACCTCAGTAAAGGGTATTATCAAATACCAGTCAAGGAGGAAATTAAACCCATGTTAGCTTTCAGCACTAGTGAAGGACATTACACATTTAATGTGATGCCGTTTGGATTGCATAACGAACCAGGAGTGTTCACCAGGATGATGAGGAAGCTTCTAGTACCTTTGCAAAGTCCCCATATCCATAATTTCATGGATGACATATTAAGTGCATCGGAGTCCTACGAAGAACATTTTGCTACGGTTGCTATGCTCCTCAGGAGACTACAGGAAACTGGTCTC
Organism: Oreohelix idahoensis; assembly: GCA_024509875.1. Classification (NCBI taxonomy): domain Eukaryota; kingdom Metazoa; phylum Mollusca; class Gastropoda; order Stylommatophora; family Oreohelicidae; genus Oreohelix; species Oreohelix idahoensis. Next base: position 303,955 of record JAMPIV010005170.1, on the reverse strand, counting down.
ACAGCCAGACCTAGCAAATGTCTCATCGGGTTTCAAAAGCTAGACTTCCTAGCGCATACTATTTCTCACGGCTCCATGTGGCCTGTTAAGAAGAACGTGGAGAAAATAGTTGCAGCCAAAAGGCCCCGGACAAAGAAAGACGTACGTTCCTTCCTATCACTATGTGCATATTATCAGAAATACATCCAGAACTTCAATATACTGACAGCACCTCTGACCGACCTCACAAAGAAAGGGTGTCCTGATAAGATCATTTGGGATCAAAAGTGCGAACACGCATACAGCACTTTAAAAGGACAGTTGTCTGCATACCCCATTTTGAGGTTACCTGACCTCAAGAAACCTTTCGTACTGCGGGTCGACGAGTCAGGTCAGGGCATCGGGTCAACACTGCTGCAAGCTGAGGACAGTGACCTGAATATGCTATTTCCAGTTGCCTATGGCAGTCGGAAATTAAATAAATCTGAACGGAACTACAGCGTAGTTGAAAGAGAATGTCTCGCTCTGATTGACGGTATCAGACGCCATCATGAGTTTCTTTATGGGACATCTTTCACGGTGCAAACAGACCACGCTCCATTAGCTTTTCTTGGTGCCAATAAAGAATTTAATGCAATGATCATGCGTTGGGCCCTCCTTTTAAGCGTTTACTCCTTCAAAGTGGAATACATTCCGGGAAAACAGAATGTCGGGGCCGACTTCCTGAGTAGAAACTGGTTTACGGAGGAAGAGGAGGAAGTTGAAGATGCCAATCATCCAAAAGCTACCGATCAGGGCAGCTTCAATGTCATAAATGAAACATGAAAATATGTTTTCATGTCTCAAAAGAGGAGCGGTTTTGTGAAGATGAAACGCAGCTGACCCTGAAATGTTAGATGACATGGTAGAATCCTCGTAGCATCAGTACCCCCGAATATTGTTGTAATTTTATCGTCAAACGGGAATTCTTCCACCTGGGCTCATTAGCAATGCACAACAAAAACGTGGAACTCCACCTGGGCTCATTAATATGCGTCAGAGCATAGTGGACTCGTCACCACGTTTGCTAATTAAAATGTAGACAGTTTATCTTCCGTGCATTCTGGAGAATTGCATGGCCTTAAGGGGAGGTTAAACCACGCCCACGACTATATGATAGCAGCGAGTTTCCTTCGTCTGTGTATCCAGAAGAGCGCATCGTCTAAAGGAGGGGTTAAGCCACGCCTCTTGCTTGACCTCAGAGCGGTCTGAATCAACTACCGCCTAACTTTTCTTTCGTACCTGCCTTAAAAGCGTTGCCTAAATCAAACGGAGGAAAGCGGCACGATCTAAAGCAAGACGATCCCAAAACAGACGACGCTAGTCTCTCGCAGGAATTTCACATCTCTGTGCCAACCAGAGAACCGCTAGAAAGACGGAACGAACGGGAAACCCAAGCGGTCAGGAGTTGAATAATCGGACGAGGAGCGGGCGGCTGGAATCTCGATTTTAACGAATTCTGAAAAGGTGTGAAATTTTCACATGTCCCCCCAATCTTTCATTCCATTCCATATATATACAGACCCTGAGGGAATGCCATTTTATCACTCGTTTGCCAGAGATTTACAGAACCACTAGCTATAGTAAAATCTTGTTAGATTTCCCCTGGATTTTGGGCTATATTATGCAGTGAATTCTATACTGTGCTAAACGGTATAATATATATTTGTTTCAAGTGATCAGTGGTCAAGTTCATTCATTTTTAGTTCACTGGATTTTGTGTTGATTTAAATCTATTAAATTAAACCTATCTCAATAGTTTCCAAAGATAATAGATGCTTAAAACGATTAAATTAACTTTTAAAGTCGCGACGGAATTTATAATTAATTAATTAAGTTAAGTTCTATATATAGATGGGTGTTTTAACCATTAGACTCGCGAAGTGTTTTCTTAATAGATACAATTAAATACGCGAATGTGTATAATAGTCTTAATGGTAAATTTATCGCGCTTTACAATGTTATTTGATTTTTCGGTATAATATCATGTTTTCTATCTTTCATGTAGGGTGATCATAACCTTTGCATCCCAGCAAAAACATTGTATTAAGAGTCCTCCAGACTCGGTTCTTAAAACCCTCCAGAATTTCATGAGACTGTTTAAATTTTAACCTTTGTGGCGATCCTCTGTTGGGATTTCGCTATCTAAATTTTTTGCAAGAAAGAAAGCAACCCCAAAGAACAATCCAACACAGCATCAATTAAATTAAGTTTAAACTGGAGAAGAACATTGCCAGATCTATTTATATTATCTTATTACTCTACTGCGAAAGAAAATAGAAAATTTTCTGAACACTGACTGTGCATATTTTCTTCACTGGATTTTAAAACCTTAGAAGTAAACCATACCTCAACGGTCAGTTGTTATCTTCACGCATCAAGAAGTATTACCATCAGCGGCGAAACCAATGAGACCACGCCATATTCACCACCTGTATCTAAGACTGTGCCATCCCATAGAACCTTCCTTTTAACATAACAAAAACAAAGTACATTTAGGCTTCACCTTCCAGCGATTTCGGACTGTACTAACGCATAAACCTGATAATCTGGAGCTGGACACAGAAGAAAAGACATTCCATTTGTCAAGTGCTTTATTACTGTTGTAAAATTTTCTATGGAGTGCCAGATTCTACGATCGGTAAGTGTGTGTGAGTACATGAGTGTTGGCCATCACGAGCGTGCATGAATGACATGAGATTTATTTTGCAAACCATTTGTTAATTTGCCTACCTGGTAAATACTTTTACTGTATCCCCTGCATTGTTTCTTTGAATGGGATCTTTGTTAACTCTGTTTACCCCCCCCCCCCCCTTTTTCTTACATTTGTTTAGTAAAGGGAAAAACAATTGAGAATAACAGGATTTTTCTACCACCCATACCTAGTATTGTAACACCTCTTTTCAGAGTAATTAAATTTACTGTTGGGTTACACTATCTAATTTTTCTGATAACTACCTATCTTTGGACTGGGTTTATCTTTGTCTAGTACAATCGGGAAGGGCATATTTGATAATATTCTTGCCCTCCCCCCTTGTTACTTGTATTTCTGTACCTATGATTTTTTCCTGTATCAAATGATACATGTTGTGACTGATTTTAATGATAAATAAACATAATAAAACTATTAGTACTGTGTTGGAAGGCCCAAGCCCAAATTACCCATATTTGTTTTACCATAGTTCGTATATACGTAGCGTCCGTGTGTTTGAAGCACCAAATTGGTGTGAGCGCATGTGTGTTTGGAAACTGGCAAATAATTGTTTAGCCAGGAGAGCTTAAGGAGTAGATTGAGAGAAACAGATTGTCGTAAAAGAGTCTGTCCTTACTCTGCCCAGCACTCTGAGAAGCAACTATTTACTTTCTAACCCTTATTATCAAGAGCCTTCACCAGCATTCTTCACTCTAAACGGGACCACTATTACTAAGACTCTTTCTCTCAAAATAAATTTACGACAGTATGGATACCCATGGTTAAGAATCCCTGCACGAAACAAACTGTAGATAGCAATAACAGTAACGAAACAAAACAAATTTAAAAAGAAAGTTGAAACCAAAATAAAACATTTGTTAGTAATACACAAATGTCTAGAAAACAACAACATTTGATCATCTTCTAACGGGATTCTCTCTCTGTTTAGTTCAATACTGATTTTAAATTACAACTGATAAAGATTAACTAAAGCTGTGCTAAATATTGGAGATCAGCGCCAAATTATCAGATTCATCCTCAGAAAGGAATTTGATGTCTAGGCGAAAGATGTGACGTGTTGAATTTCTGGGGGATCTAATGGCTGAAACCTTACACAGATTTAACAGTGCTGATAACACGAACGATCTCAGAAGAGCGGATATGAAACCTCCATTGAAGATGGCTGCTGTGTGATTCAATAATAACATCTGTAAAGTTGAGGTATATGGAGAGCAGTAATCAACAGGATTATGGTGGCGAATAGAACGATATGACACACACACACACATACACACACTCACACACAAACACAAACACACTGCAGCGAAAATATCAAGTGAATCATTGTCACTGGTCAGGAAAATTGTTACCAAAGTACTACTTTATTCTATTTCCACTTTCGGCCAAAATTAACCTGAGGTCACAAATCGACATAAAGTAGTTTAATTAATCTGTCATCCTATGCAACATCTCACAGTTAACAGCTTGAATCATCATTAAAAATTTCGTTTTATGCGATATTTCTCTCTTTTTAACTACTAACCCATAAACTTTGAACACGTTTTTCTCAAAAGAAACTGAAGTAGCGATGAAATAAAGGAGAAATAAAAAAACAAACAACAACACAAAAAGTAATACGTCTTACTAAAGAAAGGTCAAGGAAACCTACGTTGCGGCCACAAAGCCTTCGTCAGGGACAGACAAACGCAAGACAGAAGGGAAAGAAAGTGAGAATTAAGAGGAGAACATGAAACTATAGGAATAAGAGACAAATACTCCCTGATAGTGTCACATGTCGGAGCGAAAATGGCCGCTACTGAACCGGAAACCGGAAGTGAATAGTACATTGAAAATATAAATAAAAAGTAATGAAAACAAGGACTTGAAAACCGAGTGGTTGTTTTTTTTTTTTTTTTTTTTCATTTTACCCTCGTCTTACGGCAGTTCTCCTCATATACTCATATATACTCGATGAAATAAAAGCAATACTTAGCCGATGAAATAGTGAGAAGAAAGATGGGATAACTATGATGTCACAAACGAGCTTAAATAGGTGCTTGTGTAGAATAGAGGGATCAAAGTGGCATGACAGAAAAAAACAGGTAAACGTACAGGCAGTTACAAATCAGATACTAGTCTAACTCTGTGTCGTTCCGGGGGGGGGGGGGGGGGGGGGGGGGGGGGGGGTGGGGGTGTCTCTGGAGAGACAAAGAAAGAAAAGGACTACTGCGTCCTCAAGCATGTCGTAGATGTCATAAATGAAATGACCACATTGGGAATTAGTGCCGGCATCAAGATGACAGGCAAGAAAACTTCAATATAATTATTTCCGACCATGTGTTGGCGGGTCACTTACTAGTTCCCTGACTAATCTCTAGGAGTTCTGTTCCGTTATCCCTCAACAACAACTTGAAAGATGACAACATGTGAGTCATGTGTAGATCCTGTGGACGCTGTGCGGGGGGGGGCGGCGGGTGGGGGGGGGGGGGGGGGGGGGGGGGGGGGGGGGGTCTCCCACGAGACAAAGAATAAAATTAGGACTACTACTAACTCATGCATATCATAAGTGGTGAATAAATACGAGGTTGCGTTTTAAGGGCTGGCTACCTTATTATGTAACACAAATAGTTACAGAAACCACTGCTGCAAGTAAAAGCTCATGCAGGCTTTGGTGCACTTTTCCTGCAAGGAAACCAGCTGTAATTGTGGCTCCATGCTCCACAAGGAACGAAAAGGAAAAACGATGATGATGATGATGATGTCAAGTCAACTAAATAGGGCTTTAGAGGACAATAAAAATGACATAGAAAAAATCAAATTATTGAAAATTAAAAACAAATGCTTCTAATGTACATCAAGTCGGCCTGCCTCTCTTATAATTCATTTCATTCATTCATAACCCTCCACTCCCAAAGGAGCATAGGCCTTCAACAAACACATGCCAAGTCCTCCTGTCACGTGCCATCATCTCAAGTTCTTTCCACGTTCTCCACATAATTTTCACCTCTGTTTCCAGTTCTCTTCTCCATGTGCTTCTTGGTCTACCTCTGCCTCTCTTGCCCTGGGGGTTCCAGAACAATGACTGCCTTGAAATGCTATCAACAGGTTTCCTCAGTGTGTGTCCTATCCATCGCCATCGTCTTCTTCTCATCTCTTGTTCCACTGGCACTTGTCTGGTTCTTGTCATCAGTTCCACGTTGGTAACCTTTTGTCATACCATTTTAGTCCCTCTTAGAATGAAAGGAGATAAAAGGGCTGAAAGACTAGTCCGACTTCTGATGATCAGATTACTTGCAACGCTCTTTATAGAGCTTCCTGTTATCATATCGCAATGATAGTTTCTACGGTCGCATGAAATTCCCCCTGCCTTCTTCATTTTCTGCAGCATTTTCTATGCAAGACATAATGAGATCACTCATCGGAAACGTACTCCAGACATACATTCTGATGAAAGGAACGAAGCAAATATTAAAGATGACAAAGCAAAGTAAATTTTAAGTGATAGGTGCACTCAGAAAGCGCACCATAATAGACTTTGCCGCTCAAAAGCTCATTATCTGATCATTGAATTCACTGACCAGACGTTTGTGACACTGCGCTTTCCCAGAACCGATTTCGAGACTCATAATGAGAAATGGCGCAAGAATACATCTGACTTTGTTAACTTAAGAAAGTATTGAGAAGAAACTCACCCAAACGCCGAAGCAGATACAATCAGCAACAGAAGAATTCCGCGCGTTCTCGTCATTGTCAATGGCGGCAGACGTCAATTGGCAGGCTCGTGGTGGCGGTTTCTGATCTGCTCTGTTAATTCAGCAGTTTTGATTTCCAGCCACCGCTACCGAAGTCAATAAACTGTTTCCGCGTCTCTTAATCTATAAGTGTCTTCGGCCAAAGTGGATTTCTTCCTGCTGATTGCCCTCTGGTCAGATTTCTTTGCTGGCCCCTCTGTCAGTCTGATGACTTTCCCTCCTGTGATCTTCTTTCTCTTGACTGCTTCTTTTTCTGTGGATTATAAAAAAAGTTATAGGATTTGGAATGAAAATGTTGTCAGAGAATATACTAGAACCTTTTTTTCTTTTTTTTATTACAAAAGTTTTGACATTTAGAGTGGAAATCATGCCACAGAAAATACAAGATCAAAACTTATGTGCACTAGAAAACGTTGTGGGATTTACATTCATGTCACAGAATATACTAGAACAGAACTTCTATGGATTAGGGAAAATTATGGGATTTAGAATGAAAATCTTGTCAGAGAATATACTAGAACAGTACTTCTGTGGATTAGGAAAAGTTATGGAATTTAGAGCAAAAGTTTAGTCAGAGAATATACTAAAACAATGTTTCTGACAAAGTAGTACGCGAACACCTAGAGAATAGGCCCTATAAAGTAGAGGGCCAGGAGGGCCATAACGCGGACCTAACCTCACGGTAAGGCAACATATTAGCTAATGTTGCATGACCCTATTCATTTTACTCCTCTTTCCCCCCAAAAAATGAGGTGCCTCACAAAATGAAGCGGTTCGGGCCTCATCTGAGCTCTCAGAGGGCCTATCAGGGAGTAAGTGGTACATGAATATGGGCCTGTCAACGGTCGCTGTAAGTTTTAATGTAATAATGAATATTACTGTTTAGTTTTGTTTTTACTTGTCTCAAACTATGTTATGGCCTATCTATACTTTATTCGTAACATTTGTAACAGAAACTAATACTCCCTACCGACTTAGAACAAAGCAAAATATCCGAAAGTGCTCACAATATTTTCATATAATTTTATCAGGGCGTTCCCATGTTGTCTTAATATGTAACATTTAAATACAAACAGAAACACTTCTTACGTCAATAATTATATTAGCATTCCAAAGAAAGAGATGCACACAAGAGAATCACATGAATTACACTAACTAATGATAAGAGATAAAATAAAGTCTGTTAACATTCGTATGTAAAACGGAAGAAAAGGCATGTCCTTGAAAATAACGCAAAAAAGGTGCACTTTTCAAAAATGCATTGCGGGAAAAGAACCCGTTCCTAGACAGATGCATGGCGGGGGACAAAAGTACATTCCTCGAAAGATGCGAGGCAGAGAAAAGGGACTGATCTCTCCAAAGATGCGTGGCGAACACAGCACATTTCTTGAACAATATGTGATTATTGTGAAAGGACATCGCATTAGTATCTTTAAATTATATTATCAAAATTACATGATGCTTTACTGGCGGCGTTTTCAAAAGACTTGCAGTCAGAATTGTACGAGGGGCGTTGAGAAAGTAATGCACCACATCGTTTTTCTCAGGAGCTGTTTATTCAAAAAGCATGAAATTTATACACAATATACATGGATATGTCATGTAAACATTGGTATTATCCAACATAATCCCCATCAAATTGTACGGCTTTATGCCAGCGCGAAACAAGTGCATGTATTCCTAGCCCGTACTAGATTTTGTCTTGATTATGTAGCAATTTCTTCGCTGCATGAATCCCTCCTTCATCATCTTCAAACCTTGTCCCACGGAGTGCATCTTTAAGTGGACCAAATAGATGAAAATTAAAGGGTGCCAAATCGGGACTATAGGGTGGATGGGGTAGTACAGTCCAACCCAATTTAGTGATTGCTTCCCGTTTTGCCAGACTTGTGTGAGGTCGCGCATTATCGTGAAGGAGATGCAGGTTTGCTGGATTCTTGTGCGGCCGAACTCTGCGAAAACGTTGATTGAGTTTTTTTCAATGTCTTAATGTATGCTTGCGAATTGATTGTCTCTCCTCTTGGCATAACGTCCACAAGAATCACACCTTCAATATCCCAAAAGACAGTAATCATGACCTTTCCAGCTGAAGGAATTGTCTTATATTTCTTTCTTCGTGGTGATTGCGGATGATGCCACTCCATTGACTGTCCTTTTGTCTCAGGTTCAAAATGATGTGCCCAGGTTTCGTCACCTGTAACGATCTTAGCCAAAAAGTTCTCTCCATCAGAATTGAAACGCTCCAACAATTCAGAAGAAATTGCTTTCCTTTGCAATCGGTGGTCATTTGTGAGACTTCGAGGAACCCATCTTGCGCAAACCTTAGAAAATCCGAGAGTTTTTTATAACTGCATTTGCACTACCAATGCTGACTGACAGCTGTAAGGCCAATTGTTGAGTAGTGATTCGCCTATCAGTAAGAATAATGCCTTCAGCGCATTTCAACATTTCTGCGTTGGTGGCTGTGGCAGGACGTCCACAGCGCGGTCGATCAAGCAGCTCCGTATCTCCACTTCCTGATTCTTTGATTCTCTGAACCCAGCGACTGACTGTACTCCTGTCGACTGCAAAACTTCCATACATATCACATAGACGCTTGTGAATGTTCACAACAGTCTCCTTCTCTGCAACGAGAAATTCTATCACAATTCGCTGCTTATAACGCAAGTTGCTAACACGCTCCATTTCAACGGTTTAGGGCAGCCGCATTATTTGGCCGGTTGCGGTGCAATTTGGTGCACACTATTGCCACAAGCCATATTTGAAGTGTGCAAAATTTCATGCTTCTATCTTCATTATTAGCTGAGAAAAACGATGTGGTGCATTACTTTCTGAACGCACCTCGTAATGTGTCAGTAAATAATTTTTTTTTTTTTTTGGTGGTTGTTTTCAAATGAGTCCATGTATTCGTTTGTTGTCAATTATCTGAAAACTGAAACACAACTACAAGGCAGTGAAAAAATACTGAAATCGAACAAAGAAGGTCTTAAAAATGAATTAACATTTTCATCCTCAAGAGCCTTCTAATTATATGTAAGTTATTTTCTCATTGGCCTCCAATTACGCTCCTTTAGTTACCGTCAATTTTCCTCATCTCTACATTCTACGCCAGCGGTAGGCAATCCAGGAGCTGAGAAGATCTACTTTACAAACACTGAGCTGTGTTAAGATCTGCATTGACAGAATTATTTTTGTTTTGAGGTTTTAAAATTTTTAAAATAACTACAGCATGTATGTATCTTTTGTCTCTACCGGACGGTCTGTGTCCTGTATTTTCATGCACAGAGCCGTGAAAAATTTAAGCTAAATGATGCTTTACTGTACCTTAACTTCACGTCAATGAAATGATCGCTTTTCTATCTTAGATCACAAATCAAGTGAAGTTTAGTAAGCTAGTTCATGTGATTTTTTTCCTTGGCAATGCGGAAAGAGTACCTTGAATTCTGGGAACATCGCACTTTTCAGCGCCAACGAGATAGGACCACTCCGAAATGTCCCTTGCTTAGAAATGTTTTCCTTTTTTTCGCCCCCTGTCCCATAAAGTCCTACCAATCCCTGAGATCTACTGGTAGGAAGCAATCTACTAATTGACGATCACTGCTCTATACGATAAAACGACTTATTAGTTGCTTATAATACTTACAAAACTTCAGCCTAATTATGTACATTACTGTCCCGCTCATGCGGCGGTTTAGGTTCCAGACCCACGTCGAAAAGCGGAAAACGACGAAATGCAGAACATAGCCTTTTTAAACTTCTAAATGCATATCAAAATAACATTTTTACACTATTATGTATTAGATCCTGAATAGAGCTAGGCCTTAAAAAAAACCCATACGAAAGTAATATTAATGTACTACTTTTAACGTAAGAAGCTTACGACTCCTCTTTTTATCACTACTACACTTAGATGCCATTGCAATTAATAATAAAAATATTATGTATAATATAATAAATATAAAAAGCTTGAAAATGTGGAAAATTGCCATAATATGGAGAGATGCTAAGCACACAAGTGCTGTAAACATTCGGCGGCCACACGCTCGGAGTTATCCGGGTTGTCCGGCTTTTCGTGTATAAACTGTGCGTCCAGCCGGATTTGTTTAAATTGTTGAAATATCCAGCTTTTGCACGATGTATTAAACTATATGAAAGACTTAATTTCCAAAATTCTTCATCTGAATTTCACTACTGACGACTGAATTTCCACTGAATCGAGCTTTACTAAACAGACTGAAATACCGACTATCAAGTGACCGCTCTAAACCATTCTCAAACTTATCTGCTGAGCACGTCATGCTAAAAAAAAAAAACGCCGAAAAAACAGACTAAGCGCCGAACCTAATGAACATGTGTATAATTGAAAACCGCCGTATTAGTGGAACGTAGAAAAGTTGAGCCCTACTATATATATTTTAAACAGCACCATCGGAAAAAAACAAAAACTATCCATGTTCGTGCCTTTGCTAAATTAAAAAAACATAAACCGCGTGGGACTGAATTTAAAAAAAAAAAAAAAAAAAATGAATATATAATTAAGCAGGCAAGTGACAGTGGAAAAGGAGACGATAAGAAATAGCTTTTAATGGACAAGAAATGCTTTGAGAAAAACCTCCTGATAATAATACAGGGTAGTTCTTTTTCTTGAATTCCCAGAGTCAAATAAGTAGAAATAGGCCCAACAACAGCGGAAACGAGACAGAGACAGAAATGAAATTGATGAGAAAGACAGTGCAACATTTTGAACCTATGGCAGACGACAGGAGGACTTGGCATATGTTTCTTGAATGCCTATGTTACTTCAAGAGCTGAAAGGCAATAAATAAACATATAAAACAGGCAACACATATACACTGCAATATTCGGAATTTCATGATGATAGGAAACTCTATACAGAGCGATACAACAGGAGGCAATCCGATCTTCAGAAGAGTTTCCCCCCCGTCGATCAAGTGTTTCGACCCTTTAATCTCCTCTACACTCGAAAGGGGGGGGGGGGGGGGGGGGGCACCTGGGTCATGACTCCCAAGTGTCTCCGCTTCCTGTTGCCTAATGTAGAAAATGAACCCACTCCATCTTGGTTGCAGCTTTAAAATCCACAATTCTGCCAGCCGGAGGCAATTGTGAAAGTAACCCTTATGTTGAAAACAAATTATTGCGGTCGTTCCACAGCATACCACGACTAGGGACAGACACTGACACACCTGCGCAGAGCCAACGAGGCTTGAAGCAACTGCGGAATTTCAGAACTTCTTCCAGCGATAAGCGTTTGTTAAGTAATGTCTTTCAGCCAGTAATATAACGTTTTATGATGGACTGAGTTACGAGCACGAACTAAGCATAAAAAGGTAGTCCCGTGGCAGATACTGCTGTAGGGTAGTGAAGTGTTAGAGACTTCACTATACTAGGTCAAACATCGAGAGATGGGGGTGACCAGGTCCCTTCCTTGCTGTCCTTGCAATGAAAACTGCATGCAAATAAACATCACTAAAACAAAATGTATGATAATATCAACTAGACAAAAATTACAAAACTCGCCGAAAACAACACTTCAGCTCTACATTGGAACCTCTTTAATTGAAAATGTAAATGAATATAAAGCACTAGGACTCATAATTGACCAACATTTAAGTTGGAATTCGCATGTACAAGCACTGACCAAACAAACGGCACAAAAAGTTTACCAGTTAGCTAAATACAAACATTTCCTTGATGAGGAGACACGAAAAATGTTCTATACATCCCAGATACAAACACATCTAGACTATTGTTCCACAATTTGGGATGGCTGCACCATGTCCAACACTAAAAGACTCTATTCATTACAAAAACGTGCAGTGAGCCTAATTTCAGACAAAAACCTCACATAGTGTGTAGACACATATACATATCTTAACATATTACCACTAAGAAAGCGCCTTCTCTTCAACAAAGCCAAATTTATTCACAAAATCTTGAAACAGAATGCTCCAACGTATCTGTGGCCTATTTTCAAATACAGCGGAAGACGCAGTCAACGCTTAAATAAATTACACATGCCCAAGCCTAGGCTCGACTTATTCAAGAAAAGTTTAGCTTTTTCTGCTGCTCAACCTGGGAATACTCTTCCACGCGACTTAAAAAATACTCTTAGTCCATATTCATTCAATCACAGACTTTTCAAATACATCATGAGTGCAGATTATATGCCACCCTAATTTCGTTATGTTCTTAAATAATTACATAACATCATATGTAGGTTTTAAAGTTAATTTTGTCCTGTTTAGTATAAATTATGATAATCATCTGTAAATCTGTGTAACTGTTATTGTACTGTTACAATGTTGAGATTTTATTTTATTGTACTTTTTTTGTTATTTTATTATTTAAGCAATATTTAGGATACGTGTGAGAATAAATGGATTCAGTATGGAAGATGAAAGAAAGGAAGGGCAGAATGTTAGACGGGCCTACGTGCCCAATTCTAAACCCTTTGAAAATAAAGTTCGTTCGTTCGTTCGTTCCTTTACTTCCTTAATTCAAGTGCAAAGTCAGGCACTCATTTACAGCTGGGTAGACTGAAGCGTCTCGATACCGTGAATCGAACCCGGCACCTATGCTGCGCTCTAACCACTTTATCGTTCTAACTAAGCATAACCTGTTATAAAATACCTACAACAGGTAGACTACATTCATGTACGGATGGTTGGCAAAAAAATGGATATTTGAACAGTAGTTTACAAAACGGATATAAAAATCTAAATCATGAATAGAGAAATAAAGAAAACCGTTCTTGAAGTAAAGTGTATAAAACACACGTCTAATTAAAACAAAAAACATGATTCAATAAAGTCAACATTGTGGCCAACCAATTACTGCAATAAAGATATAACATTGCGGCCAACTAATGATTTCAATAAAGACACAACATTGCAGCTATCCACATATTGCAAGAAAGACAACATAGCGGCCAACCAATTATTGCAATATAGATACAACATTACGGCCAACTATGTAATATGAAACATTCCAACTTGCACTCCAACAAGAAAAAAGATATCAGAGAAAATAAAATAACAGAAGATGGAAAATGGAAGTAAACGATAAAGAACGATATGAAGAAATTATATGGAAAATGGAATTAAGCGATGAAGAACGATATGAAGAAATTATATGGAAAATGGAATTAAGCGATGAAGAACGATATGAAGAAATTATATGGAAAATGGAATTAAGCGATGAAGAACGATATGAAGAAATTATATGGAAAATGGAAGTAAACGATGAAGAACGATATGAAGAAATTATATGGAAAATGGCAAAGACGGAGTTAAGAACTCCAGGTGAGATGAAATGTAAAAACACACAAGAAACATGTCTTTATGAAGAAGCATGACAGAAAATGTCAAATTCTGATAAATCACGAGAAAACGCAGAAGAAAAATCAGAAGAAGAAACTAATATAGTAAAGTTATTATCTCATTTTTGAAAGAAATGCTTATTTATGACAGATACAAACACTGTCATAAGCAGAGGTCCTGTACCTCAGGTGTACATGCGCACAATTCTTTAACAGTTACCTGTTTCCTAACGTCGCTGAGGCCTTTTTTCAAAGTTTGTGAAGATTCCAAAATGTAGTGGTTCAAAGTTCTTGCGTCTAAGAGAGACCAGGGTTCCAACAACTGGTCTTATAACACGAAGAGTCTATGCTTTTCATGGGGAAGGAGATTCTCGTGGCAGAATAATATATAACCTGCGCGCGAGAAAATTAGCAGACATCAGTAACACCCTCCAGCTAAGCCAATCAGACTCAGCTAACAGTTTGCTTGTCTCGTTCTCGCGTCGACTGCTACTTGTCAATTGGCGAAAACCAAAAACAAAGGCCAAGAAGAAAAGAGAAAGAATTAACATTTTGCATTTAAGATTCAGTCCATAGAGATGGAATGGAATACTGTAAACCCTTTATTTTCTTAGCCAAATTCGAAATGCTATTTTATGAAATCATACCGCTGCTTTAGGGAAACAAATATACGTAAACAGATGTAGGGAAATACATATTAAATGTGTGTTCTCTATGCCTTCTTTGTTTTATTATTCGTTATATTATAGCATTGTTTACACATATTTGGTTACATCTTTACGTCTAAACGGAAAGAATGTTTACTTTAATACAGGCAATTCTTTTTATCTTGTTTGGCTCGGAATTTGGAAAGGTTAAAAAAGAAATTCAGATTACAAAACACAACATTTTAGTGCGCAAAATATCCACTGCACAAAATTGCCAGACGTCTCAGTCGATGATACCGAGCGAGTGTCCTACGTGCGTTGTTGTGGGTCGCTGTGTCCCCATCACTGTTTGTGACAATTCCTCATCCCACACATTAAAAAAAGAACAGTACTGAATAATGAAAGTGTACATCCTCTTACGCCATGTCGTCAGCGCAGGCTTCTTGAGACAGTGGCGTATAACATTATAATAAACTTTCTAGAACGAATAGCTACGTCACTAAATAAGCACAAATTGACTGTTTTAATCACAGCTTACCAACTGCTCTAGGGCATTTTCAGGAGAGAAAGTGTGCATGCAAGTCTCTATGTGCACCGTGGTATAATTTAAAACTCAAAACTTCTTGAATCATAAGTGACTTTCAGATGAAAAACACCGTTACGAACATTGGTGTATTTTATTTTAACAGCTTTGTCCCACAATAATTTACGCTGCTGTACAGTTTCCATGTACTAAACGGTTGTTCTTCGATTTAAGAATAAATATTTAAGAATAAATATTTCCTGTTTGCGATAGTTATCTGGTTCGTCCACAAGAACTAAGCCAGCATTGCAACTTTTCTATTGATGCTGTTACCTACTGCCCCACTTAGATCCTGGGAATTGGACTACTACTAACTTGTCATCATCATCAGGTGGCACTTTCACACTGAAGGTCGACTGCAATAGATTTCCAACGTCTTCTGTCTCTTGTCTTGATGGTGTGACAGGGTGAGAAAGGGATAAATACAACATTCTGTGACAGGGTGAATTTTGTAGCAATATCTTTTATCAATACTCTTCTGTTGTGTTACTGGCGACCGCCAGAAATGGTGATTCATCATCATGTGACGTATTCTTTCCAGAACGTTGTCTCCATTACAGCTGCTCTGAACGCATCACGATTCTGGGCAAGTCGACCTGCATCAGCCAAAGAAGAGTTCAGACTCTCTGTGATGTCCTGGGTCCACCGTCGTCTAGGTCGACCCCTTCCCCTTTTTCCAGGGACCATGCCTTCCATCACTGTTTTTTCCAGGCTATTATGTCTTTTTATATGACCGAAAAATTTCAGCTTCCTTATTGCGATGGTATTTAGGAGCCAATGTTCCTGTACGTTTAGTGAGTGCAGTACTTCTCTGTTGGTCTTTTTTTCTGTCCAGGGTATTCTCAACATCCTTCTGTAGCATTTCATTTCAAATGATGTAATCTTTTTTGCTACTGTTTTATTGAGTGTCCAAGTCTCGCAGCCGTATGTTGCCACTGGGAATAGACATGCTCTGATCAGCTGTAACTTTGTTTCTTTGCTTGTGCCTTGCCATAGGTTTTTCATCTGTATTAGTTTATGTGAAGCAATTGCAAGTCTTCTTTTAATTTCTACTGCACAGTCGCCAGAGCTGTTGATGATTGATCCTAAGTATTCGAATTCATTAACACTTTCCAGTTCTTCGTTATCAATTTCAATTTCTGGTTTGGTCTTTACTTTGTATGTTGTCAATACTTTAGTCTTCTTGGTGTTTAGGTATAGATTCTGGGCCTCGCTGTGTTTTTTGGTGGACAGAAGTAATTGTTCAAGTCCTTCTGGGTTGGTCGATAGGAGGACTGTGTCGTCAGCATATCTGATGATGGTGATTACAGATATGAATAATAATATAACCCAGGTGTTCTTAGGATACTCGTACTGTTTTTATGATGTAGGCTGTAAGATCGTCGAAAACATAGTAGTATTCTTATCTCGATTACCTGATGTAAACAAAGGTCACTGGCTACTGACGCTCAGGAAATAAGATCAAGCTAGCATAAATATGAATGAATACCTTTATTTAATGTCTACACACTCTGATAACTTCAATCGGGTTCATAAGTACATGTTCTTGTGTGGTATACAAACCATTCATTCCATGAAATATCACACAGCAAATCGGACTTACAAGATGGTAACAACAAACTGACTTCGCTCATCCCGTGCCCAAGAACAAATCACCTAACCCTTTTTTATCCAACAATATCTTCCGTCCTAACTACTGGGCAATTCTACCCCAAGTTTTGATGACGTCATTTATGAACACTATTATTGAATTACTCATAGGATTTGTGGCTAGTGTTATTTACTAACTAGACACGCTCAAATACTTAGTGTTTAAATCTTGCTTTAGTATTCTTACCTAACTCTAATAAGTGGCAGCACCTTAGTGTTAATCCGGCGTAGTAGTCCCTACTGTCACAATGGTGCAATATGATAGACTCTTTCCTGTCGATCTCTTGATGTTATCTTCCCACTTATAGCGCTGTCTTCCTCTTGCACGTTTGCCTTCAGCTCTATCTTCTATTATAGTCTTCATTAAGGTGTTATGTCTTTTTACATGGCCAATAGCTGTCTAATTTTGATCTCCTTCATTAATTCTCTTTTCATTCCTAGGTTTTCTAGGACCTCTTTACTTGTTTTTTTCTCTTTCCATGCGACGTGCCCCATTCTGCTTTATATCTATATTATAACTACCAGCCAGTCATCATCAGCCTTGGTAGACAGTGTAGAACTTGGGGCAATGGGAAAACGGAAATGGAAGTTAATCAACTGATACTTGATCATGCCGGAGATAATGATGCCATTGTGTATACTGATGGGTCTATGATCCGTGGTGAAAAATCAGAATGTGGCATCTCTACTAGAGTAAAGGGCAAAATCGTCGCCGAACTTAGCGGGGGCGTACAAAATAACAACTTCCAGCATGAAAATGGAGGTAGAGGCATCTACTGCTGCCTTAAAGTGGCTGAGTGAAACTTCATTAACAAAGGTAGTCATTGTGTCAGACTCTCAGTCCATGCTTCGATAGGTTCAAAGTGGTTGGCTGTAAATTAATATTAGACAAACATAAAGGTATGTTTTCAGGCACTCGTAAGAAATAAAGAAGTAGAACACTTGGACAACAGAAAAACAACAGACGTGAGTGGCTTACCCAGGGTTCGAACCCCGTACCTTCCGTACGACAACTCCGCCTAGCTATCAAGCGAATCACACTGACCCCACGGCAAGGTGGTTGGCTACGGCATGAATGGAAAACATCAATAGAAGCTTCGAATCTGCAGGAGCTGGTGTGGATCTACTGTCCTGGTCATGGCCGGGTACGCGTTAATGAGAGAGCTGGCAGACTAGCATCAAGAGCACTAACAGTGAGGACACTTGATATGGATAAGAGATAAGGGAGAGATACTGAGAACAATTCATGATCACCTGTTAGAGAATGACACTGCAATAGTTGAATCATCAAGGTTAAGACTGTTGAATTTGGGATCAAACGTCAAGCTAGCAGAAAATGGACGTATGAGATAATGCATCCGTCGTGTTTGTAACCAGCGAGCTGCAGAGCAGTTAGCATTCACACTCTTCGACATAAACAAAGGGAGATTGAGCACCTGTGGGTGTGCCCGGAATGTAATGATGTCGATTCTGTTCAACAATAACAATAACAATAATATTCTACATCACAATGGTCTCAATCCTGTCTTCTAACTGCTTGTTGATTGTTCATGTGTCTACACAACACAGTACTTGACATAACAGACGGTTAACATGAGGTATGCGTGGATCTGGCTACCTCATCATGTAAAACAAATTACTAAAGAAGCCAACGCTTAAGGAGCATGGGGGTTTAGCTCAGTCTTCCTCCTACAACAAGAATGGGAGTTCAGCAGTAGCGGTGGTCCCCTCCTTCGTAAGGAGCGAGAAAAGGAAATTATGACGATTGCTGCTTCTTTGTGTTTAAAAATAATAATATGTCTCATTTTGGTTAGGAGCGATCCGTTCAATCTAGACACAGTGTCCGTCGGTTATAGGTGCATGTTAAAATATGAAAGACCTTGTGGTCTCGTATCCATTCATTGAATGATTACTGCTATAGGAAATAAAAGTATTGGAACATGATGACGTTTCTTACTTTCTCAGAGTTTCGCGAAGAAATATCTTCAGCGCTCAGAGTAATCGGGGGTTCTCTAAGTAAACGGCATGATTTCTTAAAAGCTTGATTGCTATTTCTGGCGTCTTTCTTTCTTTTCAAAGTCTGCAGCCGATCTAGAATATAAAGAAACAAGAGAAGAATTCTAATAGCACTGATTTTAATACAAAAATGTCAAACGCAATGTTTGGGGAAATAGTTTTCAAAGACGTAACGGGGACATCGTTTTGATAAAACAAGAAGGAGCATTAAGACACCATTTTAACATATAATAAGTTAGCGTTACCCCGTATAGTTCCCGGGGGTCTCAGAAGAGCCAAAGAAAGAATACGGATACTGCATGCCCATGCATGTCGTACAGGGCGACTAATATGAGGTTGTGCATGGCTGCTAGCGATCCCATTATGTAAAACAAATTGCCACAAACCAAAACGGCAAGAGCAGATGAATGCTTGGTTCAGGCTTCTTGCAAGTGGACCAGCTACAGTGGGAGCCCCATGCTCCGCGGGCAGTGCAAATGAAAGTGTTTGTAGATATCGTTCATGAAGGTAATGTAGCATTATTCTACGATATGTAACGTTATTATTTTTAGGAAATATAATGAGACATTCTTTTGTAGCGAAATCTGTGAAACAATCGCTAAATTCAGTAAGATTTTACTCCTATGAAAATAAATAAACCCGCCCGTGTGTGTTTGCCTATCGGTGTCCCCTACTCCAGTAGGGCGCTGCATTGTATATCGTAGTAATGCTTTGACAATGATTTCGCAGTAAAATCTTACACGCTTTCCTAGTTCGTCCTCGAGACTTGCAATTAACGATCTGCCAGAACTGTGACACCAAACTGCCGTCTGAATTAACGTAAGATATTAACTTTAACGCCACTAATAGTAGCAACTCGGACATTTTCCAGTAGCGTAGAACGAGACGGCAGTAATAATTAACGCCAATACTAACAGCCGCCTTGCAAAACCCCTCTTCGCTCGGCACGCATTTCTAATACTATATCCACGCTGTTGGACACGCCAGAATATATATACACACACACAGTGTATTTCAGGCTAAAAGAAAAATAAACTATAAGGTAACGAACACGCGTTGTGGAATTGTGTGACGTACTACTAAAAGCGCTGCTTCGTCTGTGTGGCGAGAGGTTTTATTTGGCTGTAGGATCAGTATAGTACTGAAAATTACAGAAATAGAATTTCTGCAGAAAATGGTGAAGTCCCAGTGTCTGAGAGGACTACTGGTATCACAAATTAGTTACGGCTGTTAATGTTCTGATCTCGAAACAATAGTAGAGAGGAGACCGACATAAAGCGCCACCTCCGCTGTGTAACTAACTGTGATATTAAAAAACCAAGGAAACAGATTTTACTTAACACTGATAAAATTGACAAGTCGTTCAAATACAATTTCCTTCTTATTTATTTAGTATATACACTATCTACTCTTGTGCTGAAGGGTGAATGTTGAAAAATGGAATGTAATGGAATTGTAAGTTTACATGTGATTTACAAATATTTATTTTATATATATAAATATTTTACAACAAGTTTTCCAATTATAGGAACAAAAAAATTATATCAGCTGTGCTGTTAATTAAGGATATAACACTTATCAGCTATGCTGCTAATTTTGTCTCTTGCTATGCTAATTTCACTTTCTCATCACTGACAGTTTCTATGCTCACAATGCTGACAGAAATGGTACTACGGGGTACTCATCTCTTAAAACGTTCTGTTCTCCTTAGTTTGGGTCACACAACTCCTGCTGAGGCTCGTTACTTTAGCCCACCCAAGACTGAGGGGGACTAAAGATGTAGCTTCTGTACAATCTCTATGCTCCTGCGAAGTTCCAGGCAGCGGGATTGACTCGAACATACGACCTCAGGTTTTTAGGACACAAATAAACCTGTAACAAAGCAAAAATAGGGGCTAATTTCTGTCCTCAAGCCCACCTATTTCTAGTGTGAGTGAAATGAGCGTGTCTCAGATGTATGCATGTAAGATGAATGACAACATGGCTCAGTATGAATTAGCAATAGCGAGACAAGACAGGTGTCTACTTGCAAAGCATTCTTTCTGATAAACTAATACATGGATACATTCAATAATATAGATTCAATACATTAATACATTTAATACATGAATACATCCCATAATATAAATCAATACATGAATAAATCCAATAATATGTACACCTAGGTGTGATACAACAATGTCCTTCCCCCTATACTATACCACGCCCTCTCTGACAAGTGCTATACTAGCTGGTAACATATATCCTAACAATATTGTTATGTTCTTATGATAGGAGTATATGAGACGAGGACTGTTTGGTGATATATCAGGTGGGAGTTATAGGAGACAATAGATTGGAGTTAGATGCGACAATAGATTGAGTCCTGACAAGGACTGTTTTGGTTATATAGCAGTTGGTCTTATCTGAGACAATAGATTGAAGTTATAGACTGACAATAGATTGAGTCCTAACAAGGACTGTTTTGGTTATATTTGCAGTTGGTCTGAGATAATAGATTGAAGTCGTGTGAGACAATAGATTGAGTTATAGGAGACAATAGATTGAGGTATGAGTCCTATTAGTCTTTGTCTATATCAATCATATACATTCATAGTGAACCCAAAATATATTAAATATATACAGGTGTAGGTAGTATAATGACACACAACAAATACCAACATTATATACCTGCTTAAGGCCTATTTTCCTAAAGGTTATCGTAAATTTATATTTACCCTCCAAGATTTAAAAAAGGCCAGTTTGACTCGACTAGTGAAGTAGGTTGCAGGTCGATGCCCTCAGGTAAACTATAAATCAAGAGGTGACAGCTTCTTCCTCTTCAGTCAGTATCTCTGGCGTCAAGTTCGGGATTGCGTGGTTAGCATAAAATTCCGCCCGAATATATAGGCAGGTAAATACGTAAGGAAAGCTTTCGGTTGGTTCCTGGCGGAGCAAGTTGATTGGTTTCCTCCGGTTTCGTCTTTTGCTCATACAGCCTAATTTTATTCAGTTTTTTAGCCGCCATCTTGCGTGAACTGCGTGAACAGTATAATTTATTCTGTCTCAGAGACTGGTGAACGGTGCAAGTTGATTGGTTGAAGCAAATCTGTATCTCGACATAGTGATTAACAAAGTAGTAGGTTACACTTCGTTTCACGACATAGCCCCCTCCTTTCCTAGCTGTGACTTGTCATAGCTGACGTGTAAACCCCTGCTGTGGTTAATCCTTTTGCGTCTGTCCTTCCAGAGTACTAGGGTGTCGACTTAAAAAATCAGCTCCTACATTGTCTCTTCCCGGAATGTAATTCACGGTAAAGGAATAAGGCGCCAGAAGCAGACTCCACATTAACAATCTCGAATTTAGCTTTTTAGATGCAGCCAAGAATGTTAAAGGTTGGTGATCGCTTTGGATAATGAAGTGTGTCCCATACAGATAAGGTGAAAATTTGTTGATGGACCAAATTGGAGCTAAACATTCTTTCTCTATGGTCGAGTAATTCAACTCAACTGCATTCAGCTTCCTACTAGCGTAGGCGACTGGTAAAAGTTCCATGGCTGGGCTTTTGATTTCTGCAAGAGAGTTGCACCAATACCTATACTGCTAGCGTCCGTTCTTAATACAAATTCCTGTGTGATATCGGGTAGTGTAAGGATGGGTTTGCTGGTGAGTTTTGCTTTTAGCTCTGTGTAAGCTTTTTCACAATCAGCATTCCATTGGATTTTGTCAGGCTGTCCTTTCTTCGTTAAGTTAGTTAATGGTGCACACAGAGAGTTAAAGTGGGGTATGTACTTCTGATAGAACCCACATAATGACACGAATGATCTCACATCTTTCTTCGTTTGAGGTCTGGGTGCCTTCTTTAGCTTCTCTATATTCTTTGGGTCAGGAGACATATGACCTGTAGAAATAGTGTGACCTAGGAATTCCAACTCCTTACAACCGATATAGCACTTGGTTGAACGTGCAGTCAATCCAGTTTCTCTCAGTCTGTCAAACAACATGGAGAGCGCTACTATATGCTCTTCAAATGTGTTTGTAGCAACAAGAATGTCATCCATAAAGTTAGTGATATGGGGACTTTGTAGAGGTTCCAATAATTTCCTCATCATTCTTGAAAAGATACTGGGAGCATTTTTCAGCCCAAAAGGTAGTACATTAAACTCGTAGTGTCCGTCTGATGTACTAAATGCCAGCATTTTCCTAACTTCTGGTTTCACTGGTATTTGGTAGTATCCCTTGCTTAGATCTACCTTCGATAAATACCTAGCCTTACTCAGTGTAGAGAACAGCTGGTTGGTGTCAGGTAATGGGTCCACCTGAGATTCTGTGATCGCATTAAGCTTCCGGTAGTCAATACATAACCTGTGTTCACCACTCGGCTTTCTCAATAGCACCACACTTGAGCTATAGGGAGAGTCTGACTTCGAGATAATTTTCTCCTTCAACAGATAATCAACTTCCTCCCTTAGTGCTTGGGCTTTCGCATAGGGTATAGGGTATGTTCTTATGCATACTGGGGTAGGGTCGGTAACCTTCATGTCGTACTCTAACAGATTCGTACGACCTGGCTTATCTGTGAGCACATCAGCATGGGTTTCCAACACTTTCTGAACCCTCTTCTTCTGCTCTGGAGTTAAATGTTCACTAATATTTACTTGAACATAATCCTCTGTAGTTGTGAGTGGATACTCCATAGAGTGAAGTGGTTCACCGTGCATTTCTGTTGCAATGGCTAGGGTCATAATATGTGCAACTTCTGATGATTCCTTGTCATAGTATTTTTTTTAAGAAGATTGACATGATATACCTTCTCCTTTCCTTTCTTGTCAATCTTATAATTGGTCCTGGAAAGTTTCTCCAGTATGACATAGGGTCCCTGCCATCCAATCTGCAATTTATTATTGCTGCTCGGCAACAGTAATAACACCTTTTCACCCACCTCCAGTTCCCTATCCTTTGCTTTTTTGTTGTAATACGCAGCATGCTTCATCCTGGCCTGTCTTAAGTTATCATTGGCCAGTTTCCAACCTGCTTTCAATCGAGATGTCAACTCGTTGACGTACTGGTATACGGAAGTCACTGTTTCCTCTGCCTTTTCATCAGTCCATGTCCGCAGCAATGCTTCCAGTGGACCTTTTATTGGTCTTCCAAACAACAATGTAGCTGGAGCCAATCCAGTTGAGTTGTGGGGTACTTCCCTATATGCAAATAGTGCAGCGGGTAAGTATGTATCCCAAGTATCAGGTTTTTCACTCGCCAGCTTTCTAAGGATTGAAATTAGCGTACCATTGAACCGCTCTACTTGACCGTTCCCTTGGGCATGGTAGGGACTACAATGATAGTGCCTGGCTTGAAATATCCTGAATACTTCTTGTGTTAGCTTTCCCTTAAACTGAGACCCATTGTCAGTCAATATCTGATGCGGGAAACCTAATCGGGTAAATATTGTCAACAGGGCCTCTGCCACGTGCTTTGAATCTATAGCTGACATGGCCACTGCTTCTCCCCACATAGAGCAAGTATCAACCAAGGTTAAGATGTAAGCATTTCTCTTCTTGGTCCTAGTGAGGGGTCCAACAATATCTACTGCAACACGTTCAAAAGGGGTTCCCATAATAGGCATTTCTCTCAGTGTTGCTGGTCGAGTCCTATGCTTAGGAGCTACTATTTGGCATTCTGGACAGGATCTTACATATCTTTTTATGTCCTCTGTAATTCCTGGCCAAAGGTAGTGACAGGCTATCCTTTGTCCAGTGGCCCCTATTCCCATATGTCCAATGAAGGGTATAGCACGTCCTAGCGTCATAACCTTCTCCCTGTAAGATTTTGGCACTACAAGCTGTCCATGCCCTTTAGGTCCTGTTCCAGCTTTTCTGTATAGTAGGCCATTCTTCATATATAAGTCTCCTTTCTCTGGAGGGTTATGTGCTTTAGGCAATTTGCCGACACAAGGCTTCAATGTGCTGTCCGCTGCTTGAGCCTTTTTCATCTCTTCTGGATGAGTATTGATAGGATTTTCCTCCATTTTCCTGGAGCTTTCCCTGGTCTGGACTGTTGCCATAACTACAGGTTTTATAGGTTCTCCAAGGAAAACATACATACACCCCAAAATCAAAGGGTAAATAGGGTCGTCCATCACTGCTGCTTTGATTTCTCCTTCCACAAAGCGAGATCTTATGTTGATTCGGGCTATGGGTAATGTCACGGTTCTTGCTCCCTTGATCGGTCCTCTGATTTCCACTGTTTCTGTGGTTATCTGGTCAGGACTCACTAGAGAAGAGCACACAACTGAATCAAAGTCTAATCCTGTGTCATATAAACACAGTACTTAAGTGCCATTCACGGTCACTTCCTCACAGACAGGGGGATGATGGAAGTCTTTCTGACTTACTGCCATTTCCTTCCTTCCCTGATTCCCTGTTGTAAGACATGCAGCATGATGAGGAGGATTCTTCCTTCTGCAGTCCGCAGTATTGTGGTTACTCATTAGACAAGTTTTACAACACTTTCCTTCCTTCCGGTAAGGTGTCTTATCCGATCTTAGAGGGTTTTTGTCCTTTAGGTCAAATCTTTGTTTGTTCCTTGTGGTATGGTCCTTTTGTTCATATTTGGTATAGTTTTGTGATGATTTGAAGTTTTCACCCTGCTTCTTTTTATTTCCTAATAATTCTGCCTGAGCTGCTTGATATCTCTCAGCAACAGTTACAATATCTTCCAATCTCTCTGCTCCTTGTTCCATGATAAACTTCCTCATTTCTTGAGGCATGGACTCTTTCACTTGCTCCATCATTATAATTTCTTTCAGATCCTGACTCTTTCCTAAACTACTCCATTTTTTCCAAATAGTTTTCCAATCTAGCAGAGAATTGGTGATAGTTTTCTCCTGGAAGAAGTTTAGCTGTTCGGAATTTCTTTCTATATGATTCTGAGTTTTTTTCATATCTCACAAGCAGTGCCTGCTTCAGGATTTCATAATCTTCCTGGTCATCTCTTGAGAGCTTCAAATATACATCGTAGGCTACACCTCTCAATCCCTGAGATAGTTTAAGACTCCATTTTTCTTTCACTAAGCCATAGGTAGTGGCTAGTCTTTCGTATCTATCCAGGTACGACTCAATGGCGTCTTCTTTCTCAACAAATGGGTCCAGATGAAAATTCATGGCCCCACTTGAGGTGCTCTGGCTGGAGCTACTCTCAGAGTGAGGTGAGCTACCACCATTATTGCCAGTATTTGCCTGAATTTCAAGCTCTTTTAATCTTAACTGATGGTCTCTCTCTGCTTGTAATTTCCTTTCCTCAGCTTCAGTTTTCTTTGCCTCATTTTCAGCCTCTCATTTCTTGGCTTCAATTTCCAGTCTTTTGTCTTCTCTCTGAGCTTCCAGTCTTTTGTCTTCTCTCTCAGCTTCCAGTCTTTTGGCTTCTCTTTCAGCTTCCAGTCTTTTGGCTTCTGCCTCTAATTGCAACTTTCTTTCTTCCCTATCCATGTGTTTGTCCACTTCTGTTGTGACATACTGAGTGAGAGCATCACCTGTCAAATTTAATTCCTTTCCCATCTGCATGATCGCAGTCCTGAACTTCACTAGATCAGCCATGGCGTTACTTAGATAGGGTATGTAAATTTACTATAACCCAATTATTGTAATTAAACTTAATTAATTTAAATGAACAAATAATTTCCGTGCAACTTTGTGAGCATCAACTATTTACTGAGTACTAAATGGTACTCCTCCTAAGAAAATAATTTTGTAAAAATCCTATAATGATTTTCTCAAAAACATTTTTTCTCTTATGTTATCTATGGGTGGCACAAGATAGAGTGTAGATAGATGAATAGACCAAATATGGCTCAAGATATACAGAAATATCCCAGGAACGAGCCCCCAATGTGGCGAGAGGTTTTATTTGGCTGTAGGATCAGTATAGTACTGAAAATTACAGAAATAGAATTTCTGCAGAAAATGGTGAAGTCCCAGTGTCTGAGAGGACTACTGGTATCACAAATTAGTTACGGCTGTTAATGTTCTGATCTCGAAACAATAGTAGAGAGGAGACCGACATAAAGCGCCACCTCCGCTGTGTAACTAACTGTGATATTAAAAAACCAAGGAAACAGATTTTACTTAACACTGATAAAATTGACAAGTCGTTCAAATACAATTTCCTTCTTATTTATTTAGTATATACACTATCTACTCTTGTGCTGAAGGGTGAATGTTGAAAAATGGAATGTAATGGAATTGTAAGTTTACATGTGATTTACAAATATTTATTTTATATATATAAATATTTTACAACAAGTTTTCCAATTATAGGAACAAAAAAATTATATCAGCTGTGCTGCTAATTAAGGATATAACACTTATCAGTTATGCTGTTAATTTTGTCTCTTGCTATGCTAATTTCACTTTCTCATCACTGACAGTTTCTATGCTCACAATGCTGACAGAAATGGTACTACGGGGTACTCATCTCTTAAAACGTTCTGTTCTCCTTAGTTTGGGTCACACAACTCCTGCTGAGGCTCGTTACTTTAGCCCACCCAAGACTGAGGGGGACTAAAGATGTAGCTTCTGTACAATCTCTATGCTCCTGCGAAGTTCCAGGCAGCGGGATTGACTCGAACATACGACCTCAGGTTTTTAGGACACAAATAAACCTGTAACAAAGCAAAAATAGGGGCTAATTTCTGTCCTCAAGCCCACCTATTTCTAGTGTGAGTGAAATGAGCGTGTCTCAGATGTATGCATGTAGGATGAATGACAACATGGCTCAGTATGAATTAGCAATAGCGAGACAAGACAGGTGTCTACTTGCAAAGCATTCTTTCTGATAAACTAATACATGAATACATTCAATAATATAGATTCAATACATGAATACATTTAATACATGAATACATCCCATAATATAAATCAATACATGAATAAATCCAATAATATGTACACCTAGGTGTGATACAACAATGTCCTTCCCCCTATACTATACCACGCCCTCTCTGACAAGTGCTATACTAGCTGGTAACATATATCCCAACAATATTGTTATGTTCTTATGATAGGAGTATATGAGACGAGGACTGTTTGGTGATATATCAGGTGGGAGTTATAGGAGACAATAGATTGGAGTTAGATGCGACAATAGATTGAGTCCTGACAAGGACTGTTTTGGTTATATAGCAGTTGGTCTTATCTGAGACAATAGATTGAAGTTATAGACTGACAATAGATTGAGTCCTAACAAGGATTGTTTTGGTTATATTTGCAGTTGGTCTGAGATAATAGATAGAAGTCGTGTGAGACAATAGATTGAGTTATAGGAGACAATAGATTGAGGTATGAGTCCTATTAGTCTTTGTCTATATCAATCATATACATTCATAGTGAACCCAAAATATATTAAATATATACAGGTGTAGGTAGTATAATTCATTCATAACCCTCTACTCCCAAAGGAGCATAGGCCTTCAACAAACACATGCCAAGTCCTCCTGTCACGTGCCATCATCTCAAGTTCTTTCCATGTTCTCCTCATCATTTTCACCTCTGTTTCCAACTCTCTTCTCCACGTACTTCTTGGTCTTCCTCTGCCTCTCTTGCCCTGGGGGTTCCAGAACAAGGACTGCCTTGTAATGCTATCAACAGGTTTCCTCAGTGTGTGTCCTATCCATCGCCATCGTCTTCTTCTCATCTCTTGTTCCACTGGCACTTGTCCAGTTCTTGTCATCAGTTCCACATTGGTAACCTTGTCATACCATTTTAATCCCTCTATTCTACGCAAGCACCCATTTATGAAAGTCTGTAGCTTTTTGGTTGTTGTCTTTGTTGTTCTCCATGTCTCAGAGCCATACAATAAGACTGACTTCACATTTGAGTTGAAGATTCTTATTTTCGTGTTGGATCCTATTTCTCTTGATCTCCATATATATTTCCCAATGCAATGAAAGCTCCTCTTGCCTTTTGTATTCTTATTTTGATATCGCTGTCTGTCCCTCCAACTTTGTCTATATTACTGCCAAGATATGTGTATGATTCTACCTCTTGTATTGGTGTTTCTTCAAGTTCAACCCTGTTTTCATTACCTGCATTTATTCGCATTATTTTTGTCTTTTCCCTGTGTATTTTCAGACCCAATTGCTGTGACCTCTCATCGAGTGTTTTCAATTTGTCCTGCATCTGATTACGGTTATGGGACAGGAGAGCCAAGTCATCAGCAAAATCCAGATCATCCAACTGCTTAGTCAGAGTCCACTGGATTCCATTTCTGTTGTGTGTTGTCGATGATCTCATAACCCAATCTATTGCCAGCAAGAAAAGAAATGGAGACAAGAGGCATCCCTGTCGCACTCCTGTTCTTATCCCAAATGGTTCTGTAAGCTGTCCTTCATGAAGAACTCTGCACGTCATGTCTTCATAGGTTTTCTTTATTAAATTAATGATCTTCAGGGGAACTCCATAATGCCTCATCAATTTCCAAAGTGATTCTCTGTCCACACTGTCAAATGCTTTTTCGTAGTCCACAAATCCGATGTATAGTGGTGAATTCCATTCCAGACTTTGTTCAACTATTATTCTCAAAGTGGCTATCTGGTCTGTACATGATCTGTTTTGTCGAAAACCTGCTTGTTCATCTCTCAATTTCTTGTCTATGGACTCCTTTAATCTCTCAAGGATAATCCTGTTCAATACCTTTCCTGGCACTGATAGTAACATTATTCCTCTATAATTTGTGCACTCTTGTAGATTTCCCTTCTTAGGCAACTTAACCAGATATCCTTCCTTCCATTCTGCTGGTATCTCTTCTTTTTCCCAGACTTTACCAAGTAATTTATATAACATCTCTGTAGCCGTGTCGATATCTGCTTTGATGGCCTCTGCTGGAATGCCATCAGGTCCAGACGCTTTTCCATCTCTTAGAAGCTTTATGGCTTTCTTTATTTCTTCCTTCGTTGGTCTTTCACCGTTAATTTGTAGCTCTTCTTCTGCTGGCTGGATGTCCGGCGGGTTTTGTGGAGCTGGTCTATTGAGAAGGTCCCCAAAATATTCCGTCCACCTCTTCATTTGCTCTTGTATATTGCTGAGCAGTTTCCCATTCTTATCTTTAATGAGGCAACTTGTTTGCTTGTATTTCCCTGTTAGCTTCTTTGTGCTGCTATACAGTTCTCTCATATTTCCTTTGGCTGCAGCATCTTCTGCCTCTCTTGCCAACTCCTCAATATACTTCTCTTGTCTCTTTTGATACTTCTTTTTACTTCTTTGTTTGCTTCTGTGTACACTTCTTGAGCCTTGGCTTTGGAACTTCTGGTTTTGCTTGTGTTTAACTCTGCTTTCTTGTTTTTTCTATCTTTTATCTTATTGATGGTTTCTGTTGTTATCCATGCTTTTTGTTGTCTTTCCCTTTTCCCCAGTATTTCTTCACATGTCTCCTTCCATACTGTTTTGACCTGCTGCCAATAGTCTTCTGTATTCTCTACATCTTCCAGCTGTTGGAGCACTTGGAATTTGTTGGATACTGTGACCGCAAATTTGTCTCTTGTTTCTTGATTTCTTAGCTGTCCTACATTAAACTGTTGTCTATAATTTTGCATTGTTGCATATCTCTTGAGTTTCATTTTTACTTTGGCTATCAGAAGATGGTGATCTGATGCCACATCTGCTCCTCTATATACCTTTACATCCTGCAATGATGATCTAAACTTCTTCTTTATGCATATATGATCGATCTGATTTTCTGTTCTATGGTCTGGTGATATCCATGTTGCCTTGTGTATTCTCTTATGTGGAAACATGCTTCCTCCTATAGCCAGTTGATTTGAAGCACAGAAGTTTGCGAATAGTTCTCCATTTTCATTCATTACTCCTAGCCCATGTTTTCCCATGACTTCTTCAAATCCGGTATTGACTGTACCTATCTTTGCATTCATGTCACCCATCAAAATTATGATGTCTCTTCTTTTTACTTTATCCATAATTTCCTGTAGTTTAGTATAAAATACTTCTTTCACAGACTCTTCTTTGTCATTAGTTGGTGCATAACATTGGATGACATTGACATGAATTTTCTTTTTAGCTGTTTTGAAAATAGCTGTTATTATTCTGGGTCCCACAGCTTCCCATTCAATGAGTGCTTTCTGTGCTTCTTTAGATAACATAAGAGCTACCCCTTCACTGTGGTATGAACTTTCATCTTCGTGTCCTGAGGACAGCACCAATTCACCTGTGATGAGTTTCTTCCTGTCTACCCCCTTCCACTTTGTTTCACACATTCCCAGAACCTCGATTTTGTATTCCCTCATTTCTGCTGCTACTTGTGCCACTTTTCCTTGTTCGTTCAATGTCCGAACATTCCAGGTGCCAAATCTGGAAGTTCTCCTAGAAGAAAGAAGGTTAGTCAGCAACACAGATTCCTTTCGGCTTTCTCTGTGTTGCATCATACGCCTCCCCGCGAGAGGGTAGGTAGTATAATGACACACAACAAATACCAACATTATATACCTGCTTAAGGCCTATTTTCCTAAAGGTTATCGTAAATTTATATTTACCCTCCAAGATTTAAAAAAGGCCAGTTTGACTCGACTAGTGAAGTAGGTTGCAGGTCGATGCCCTCAGGTAAACTATAAATCAAGAGGTGACAGCTTCTTCCTCTTCAGTCAGTATCTCTGGCGTCAAGTTCGGGATTGCGTGGTTAGCATAAAATTCCGCCCGAATATATAGGCAGGTAAATACGTAAGGAAAGCTTTCGGTTGGTTCCTGGCGGAACAAGTTGATTGGTTTCCTCCGGTTTCGTCTTTTGCTCATACAGCCTAATTTTATTCAGTTTTTAGCCGCCATCTTGCGTGAACTGCGTGAACAGTATAATTTATTCTGTCTCAGAGACTAGTGAACGGTGCAAGTTGATTGGTTGAAGCAAATCTGTATCTCGACATAGTGATTAACAAAGTAGTGGGTTACACTTCGTTTCAAGACAGTCTGCATGAGAACGACAGTTAAAGAAATAAATTACGATGTAATGTGGAAGTTTAAAAAAATATATATATATAGTAAGAGAGAGGTGGATTGGTGGTCGTGTCACTAGTTCGTTGTTTACAGGAATTTGAATTTGAACCAAAAGCAAAGCATAGAAGGTTAGATAGTAGGAAAACGATAATAGTAACTATAATGAATAAACGTATAATAATATAACCACTGTGTGACAGACAGCAACAAGATCAATAATTAGTTATCAGAATGTGAAACACTCAATAGATAAAGGAAATATTGACAGAAGACAGGTGGACGAACAGACTACCTCTTTCTCAGCTTGACAGATACTGGGGAAGGGTAGGGTGGTCCAAGATTTGAAAATTGAGTGCAGTTTTGAAAATACGGACGCTAGAAGCCAAACAGTTCCTGATTGGCTGGAGTCAAAAATACTATGAGGGTGATAAAAATCATTTGGGAAAGGCGTTCGTCGCCACTTTAGAAAATTGTTTCTACAATAAAGTTGTGTTAAAAGCAAGATAATAGTACTGTCTTGACTTTGCTGATCTGCACCAGCAAGCGATCTGGATTTGACCATATATATATCGCAATTAACCTTATTAGTAGGAAATTTTCATTCGATGCGGTAAGAAATAAAACCTTTGTATCATTATTATGATTATTAAGATGTATGTATTATTGAATATGTATGAAAATTATGTGGGAAAAATTAACGAGAGGAAAGTCAACATCAAACTTTGTGTTGTTTCACAGAGTTGTTAGGAAATATATTAATAGGTTGTAGAAAAGCCCTACAGGTTTTCTGCCATTTTAGGAGAAAATAAAATTTAACAATAATGTGGAAATTGTTGTACAGTATTGTGACATAAGACCAGGAAAACCACTGGCCGTCTTCTTCAGCAAGTCACCGTCTTTGTACATGACTTGATATTATTAACGTAAAATGTTTCCTTTGTCGAGGAAAGTGTCAAACTATAGTTTGAAGTTTAATTGACCATGAATGGGGTAACACACTGTCGCAGATATAGTTGATGGTGCACTCCAATTGACGTTGAATGAGAATCCAATTGTCGCATAAAGAGTTTTGTATAGTAAGGAAGATGTGTAGAAAGCACATAGACCTTTAGACACTAGTTTTCACAGATGTGAGCTAGTGTTGAGGGAAAGAGTTAACAGAAGGGCACAGGTTGGTGTCAATGATTCTCTCATCTTTTAGACTGCCAACTCATGTATTTTTCTGGCGACGACTAACTCTTTCTTACTCAAATCTTTTTAAAGAAGAACTAGTACTAACAGGTAATACAAGGAGGGTTGAGTATGTTTTTCTGAACGGAACATACAATCTACTAAGTCAAACTCAGAATGAAGATGAGTTACAGAATGTACATAATTACTTTAATTACAGTGGAAAAATAAAATCAATGTTGACATATACTTTGAAAAAAGAAATACTAGGAAATTTAGAACTGTCAGTGTCTTTGGTTCAGATAAGAATAAGAGGCTATTTTCCTCACTGACGAAAGTTTATTCCTATGGCTATTTCTTGGATAAGTGAATTCTGATTTTGGCCTGGGTTTTAAGTAGACTTATCTGCTTGGACTTCTCCTGGGCGTCTCAGTAGGTAGGGATTACCAACTGGAGAATTTGATTCAGTGGGGCTACAGTCCGAGAGATGACTAGGCTTTTCGTTAACCTGGTTGTGAAGTTGCGTTATGCTGTTCAGGTGCTGACGATATGTTGACTGCTTAAATCTGTAGACTGCTCATATGCTGTAGACTGCTCAGGGTTGCTGACTTGTGATCACCGCTAGAGGGTTTGAGATGTAAGCACTAGTTCTCTCTGTAGCATAGAGCAACTAGGTGGTTTACTCGCAACAATTTACAGCAATCAAAATCCAGAAACTGGCTAGGATTCTGCAACTGGGCTGTGGAAGATAATACAGGTAATCACAATCTTCTGTTTTATACAGATATATTAACTACAGCCACTCTGGACATTTCGTCTCAGAATGGTGCCTAATAATATTTTTACCTGAACCGTAACGTCAGTCTTTTCCTTAAAGGCTACTGTCCATTTGTTTACAAATTCCTGTCTAGCGGTAGTCTCACAATCAGGTCAGGTCAGTCAGGTCAACCTTTGTTATAAGCAGACGCCTGGCCGTGTGCATTCATGCGTGACTGCATTGGAGGAATATTTCATTCACTCGTCCATTGAACAACATGGTTCTTCTCTCGTTCACAACGCTTTCTTCATCACATTCCTAATACAATTAGCTTGTAGTACTTTCTCATATCAGCCAGTACTCTTACATCATTATAATGCATCAATAACATTCATAATACATAAAATGCAAAATAGCTATCAAGCTAATGTAAAGAAATAAAACCACAATATTAAGTATTTCACACTTTACATCCATTAACTAATCCCTTGATATTAGAGTTAGCTAATTAAGCGAATACTGAGAGTTTGCTTACCGCTCAGGACTTTATCCGCAGCTTAAGAAAATAGATTTTGAGTAGCCTTTACTCTCAAATCACATATACTGTTGATATTAGGTAGCTTGAGGCTTCTATTCTATAAGCGTGCTTTGTCTTCCAACGATTATCAGCAAGTGATTTTAAAACTCAGCGTTCGTTTGCATGAAGTTAAAACATTTCCTGATTCCCATGCCAAGAGTTAATTATTTCCCGTCTCTCGTTTAGACACATTCGGTACCAAGATTTATCGTGGTGGTCTCCATTTGACCACTGAACACGGAAATTTAATACTCTGGGAACCACTGCGAAATCGACCAAGCTAATAAATCGTATAGACGTCCTTAAAGAAATGCTTTTAAGTGCCTTAGTTGAAGAAGATAGAATTTGGATCGTATGACAGGACTATTAGTGAAGACTTGAAAAACAGCTAAAGAAACGATCGCAGGTGCAAATATTTCCGTAGAGAAAACAGACAAAATGTGAAGGAATAGAAAAGTAAGGAATTTAAACGTAATCTAGACAAAACCTTCGAGCACTCTGTGACAGATACTCCCCAATTTAAAATAGTTGCAAACTATTCAACGAGAGAAGGTCTTTGTCTAAATTATATATTCCTCGTGTCACCCAACTTTTCAATTCTCTCGACCTTTGTCCGCTTGCTAACGCTCCACTTGGCCATGGCTCTACATTTTGAGAATCCCTGGTCTGAGTTCTCAATGAGCTAACTTTCGTAATCCCTTCTGGGCCCGTTCGTCCTGCCAAAATGCTGTACTGATTAACCTCTTCATACAAAAGAAGTTTCATATGAACTAGTTCAGCCCGTCCACTATCTGGTGTCCGTTCGCTGCGCTTAGTCTGCCATTGTTCCGTGGCCCGCTTGAATGGGCGTGCAAAACATCCTTTGTCACGGTAACAATGAAATCCGCTCTTGTGTCTCTTCAATGAGACATAGGGCCTCATGTATCTCCTTAACTTTGCTCCTTCGTTTGACCTGCTCAGACAGTCAGCAGTCCCGTTCTTTCTTTCTGGATTGAAAGTTTTCCATTGCGGGTTAAAACGTCCAATACTCAAGTTTCCGAAACATCCCAAGTTTTCAGATAACCTGTTCCTTGACAAATCACACCAAGATTGAGTGTCACTGGCGTTCAGGTATGAACGAGGCAGTTTTTGGTGGGTGAGAATCAACTTTATAGCTGTGCTCACAGGTGGTTTAATGTGAGAATCATTCCCTCCATTCAACTTTCTGTCTATTCGCTGGTTATTCCCATTATCCATTTTTTTCTCAACCACAGGCGTATCTTGTATCTCAGTCTCGGCTGAATGATTCTCAGCCTGGGTTTTTCCAACCACTGTTGTGATTTTCTCAAGCAAAATTTTGTTTGGATCTTTCAATGACCCTGGCGTATCTCCTCTAATTTGAAAATATGCATCTCCTTCTGTAAAACTAATCGTCTCCTTGAGATTAGGGAAGCTGTTATAGAATGGCTTCTCAGCAGAAGTATGAACTCTCTCATTTTCATCCGTGCACTGATGCATGAAAGGGTCAGGCTTGGAGCTGACAACTTGCATTCCATTGTTTCTCTCTCGACGATATTTTCCCCGGTGTTAGTAGGAGGAGTAACCTGTTCCTCTGGTCCATTGTTTGGTAGGGGTGCTAAAATTTCCGTTTTCATGTTTTCACAGGAGGGACTTTGTCCACCTGGCGCCTGTGAACTACGTTCGCTGGGTGTCATATTCGCTTCTCTCTCACAGAGAAGGGGTGGGGTTTTTGGTGCCGGGTTAAACTCAATGATATGGCAAGTTTCTGCCGATTTATACTTTTCCAACATTCCAGTGGATATAGTTTCCTCTTGAACCTGGTCTACGACTCTAATTAAAGAGCCCATTGTGTCTCTATGAGTCACATGTTTTATCAGCCCTTTTGGTGGTTCAGCGTGTACCATCAAAGGCTGTTTTAGTTCTCCTAGAACTATGTAACTTCCCTTATCGTTCACTCCGTAAGTGTCAACAATGAGAGGTTCCTCTGGGCTACTATTAAGCTCTCTGTCCTTTTGTTGCCCAGATGACATTAATCGCGGGATGGGGCCGTTACTGAATTTTCTGTCTTCTTAGACGTTTCTGTACAGTCCTCATTCCTTCGGTTTCTAGTGTTTTTGTAGTCCTGAGCGCTTTTGTTGTGGTTATGAAATCGATCTTTGTGTGCTATCTGAGATTGAGCAAAGGCATGTTGTGGCTCATTAGAGATGTTCGGGGTGTTTGGGAAATTCCTTTTCTGACGTGTTCCTGAAGAGAGTGTACTTTTCCTCATACTACCAGCATTTATGTGCGTAGGTACCTTCACAAAGGGGTCATGACTTATCGAGTTCGATGTCCGCCTCTCTGCTTTACCTAACCATGGGCTCTGAGTACTAAGTTGCACTTCCTGTGGAGCAGAGGGTGCTTCCTCTTGAAATAATGGTTCATCTGACCTGGGAGTGGGGCTCTGGGATTCCGTGGCCTCATGACTAATCATGGGTTTCAAATCTCATGGCGAGTTTTGAGTTTCCAATGGCGGCGTCTTCAACTTAAGGTAGGGTTGAGCTTCCAGCTGTTCCTTCTCATAAGCTGCTTCACTGCTTATGGCCTCTTCTTTCCACTTGGCTTCCTTCTCGTTCCAGTCGCGAGTTCATTTTTAATCACTCTCTATCATTTCCATCTCTGTTCTCGTGAAAAGTTCTGCCTGTTCTAAGACATGTTTCGCAATTAACTTTCTCGAGTAACCGCTTTCCTCGCCTTCCAAATAAGAGTCACTTATCCATGTATCTAGACATCTTATAATTTTTATGGAATCGTTCACTTTGTGATCTATCAGATATTGGGAAAATTGAGCTCTTAGTTCCGCTACTGCGTTCATTTTAGATCGCTGGGTAGGTAGTTCAATCTCTCAGCTATGAAGTATTGAATAATAACCACTGATCAATTTACTGAGGCTCGAGGTAATACTATTAAGTCTACTGACGTAATATATCCCTTTTCAGGAGACTAGTATAATTGATAGTTTAATAATATACTTATTTCTACTGAATTAAGATATTATTAACTTGAGCCGGACTCAAGTATAATTTATTTATTTTAAACCCTGTGTATACTCTTATTTCTTCTGAAGTAAGGTATTACAATTGCAGCCAGTCTTTCACACACAATCATCAACTTGTACACTTAGTTATCTTAAGCCACTAATTAACTTAATGAACTTAATTAATTTAAGTAACTTAATTAATTAAATAATTATTTAATTAATTCCAGGACCATTCAGATTTCACTTTCCTTATTCTACTGTGTAATTCTACAATTCTGTTCAGAAAATATAAGAAGTTTCGTTGTCTAGGGATATATAATAGATTCTACTCCAATGTATTCATAGACTACTAGTTAAAGATTCTTCTTCTTCTTCTTCGTACACTCTCAGACGTCCACTTGAATGTTCTCAAAGAAAGCAGTAGTCAGTTTGAGGCTATTTGAATCCCCGTAAAGCTTTTCCACGAAAGGAGCTGGCGTCGGCCATATGTACTTTCTCTGTACCACATATAAGGGGCAACTTTGAAGCAGATTCAACAATTCTTCTGCAGATAGGTCACCAAAGGTGAGATTCCGTACTGAGACTCCAATTTGTCGCAGATATAGTTGATGGTGCACTCCAATTGACGTTGAATGAGAATCCAATTGTCGCATAAAGAGTTTTGTATAGTAAGGAAGATGTGTAGAAAGCACAAAGACCTTTAGACACTAGTTTTCACAGATGTGAGCTAGTGGTGAGGGAAAGAGTTAACAGAAGGGCACAGGTTGGTGTCAGTGATTCTCTCATCTTTTAGACTGCCAACTCATGTATTTTTCTGGCGACGACTAACTCTTTCTTACTCAAATCTTTTTAAAGAAGAACTAGTACTAACAGGTAATACAAGGAGGGTTGAGTATGTTTTTCTGAACAGAACATACAATCTACTAAGTCAAACTCAGAATGATGATTAGTTACAGAATGTACATAATTACTTTAATTACAGTGGAAAAATAAAATCAATGTTGACATATACTTTGAAAAAAAGAAATACTAGGAAATTTAGAACTGTCAGTGTCTTTGGTTCAGATAAGAATAAGAGGCTATTTTACTCACTGACGAAAGTTTATTCCTATGGCTATTTCTTGGATAAGTGAATTCTGATTTTGGCCTGGGTTTTAAGTAGACTTATCTGCTTGGACTTCTCCTGGGCGTCTCAGTAGGTAGGGATTACCAACTGGAGAATTTGATTCAGTGGGGCTACAGTCCAAGAGATGACTAGGCTTTTCGTTAACCTGGTTGTGAAGTTGCGTTATGCTGTTCAGGTGCTGACGATGTGTTGACTGCTTAAATCTGTAGACTGCTCATATGCTGTAGACTGCTCAGGGTTGCTGACTTGTGATCACCGCTAGAGGGTTTGAGATGTAAGCACTAGTTCTCTCTGTAGCATAGAGCAACTAGGTGGTTTACTCGCAACAATTTACAGCAATAAAAATCCAGAAACTGGCTAAGATTCTGCAACTGGGCTGTGGAAGATAATACAGGTAATCACAATCTTCTGTTTTATACAGATATATTAACTACAGCCACTCTGGACATTTCGTCTCAGAATGGTGCCTAATAATATTTTTATCTGAACCGTAACGTCAGTCTTTTCCTTAAAGGCTACTGTCCATTTGTTTACAAATTCCTGTCTAGCGGTAGTCTCACAATCAGGTAAGGTCAGTCAGGTCAACCTTTGTTATAAGCAGACGCCTGGCCGTGTGCGTTCATGCGTGACTGCATTGGAGGAATATTTCATTCACTCGTCCATTGAACAACATGGTTCTTCTCTCGTTCACAACGCTTTCTTCATCACATTCCTAATACAATTAGCTTGTAGTACTTTCTCATATCAGCCAGTACTCTTACATCATTATAATGCATCAATAACATTCATAATACATAAAATGCAAAATAGCTATCAAGCTAATGTAAAGAAATAAAACCACAATATTAAGTATTTCACACTTTACATCCATTAACTAATCCCTTGATATTAGAGTTAGCTAATTAAGCGAATACTGAGAGTTTGCTTACCGCTCAGGACTTTATCCGCAGCTTAAGGAAATAGATTTTGAGTAGCCTTTACTCTCAAATCACATATACTGTTGATATTAGGTAGCTTGAGTCTTCTATTCTATAAGCGTGCTTTGTCTTCCAACGATTATCAGCAAGTGATTTTAAAACTCAGCGTTCGTTTGCATGAAGTTAA
Organism: Oreohelix idahoensis; assembly: GCA_024509875.1. Lineage (NCBI taxonomy): Eukaryota > Metazoa > Mollusca > Gastropoda > Stylommatophora > Oreohelicidae > Oreohelix > Oreohelix idahoensis. The sequence goes on along the minus strand of JAMPIV010005170.1, from coordinate 264,530 downwards.
AACATTTTCTGATTCCCACGCCAAGAGTTAATTATTTCCAGTCTCTCGTTTAGACACGTACGGTACCAAGATTTATCGTGGCGGTCTCCATTTGACCACTGAACATGGGAAATTTAATACTCTGGGAACCACTGCGAAATCGACCAAGCTAATAAATCGTATAGACGTCCTTAAAGAAATGCTTTTAAGTGCCTTAGTTGAAGAAGATAGAATTTGGATCGTATGACAGGACTATTAGTGAAGACTTGAAAAACAGCTAAAGAAACGATCGCAGGTGCAAATATTTCCGTAGAGAAAACAGACAAAATGTGAAGGAATAGAAAAGTAAGGAATTTAAACATAATCTAGACAAAACCTTCGAGCACTCTGTGACACACACCAAATAAGAACGTTAACTAATTGTGTAGTTACCATACTGAATCTGAATATGATTGAAAATGTTTAGTTAGGGAAAGAGAGAGTATATCAGAGGGTGATGTAGGACGCATTTATATTGTTCCAGGGTTTCATCTATGACTCGAAGTTAGCCCAGGTCAACGTAGTTCTGTATATATCTCGACATCATAAAGAAGTGAGGCAGTATCAACTGTGTGCCTCCCTGTTATTTCAAGACCAGAACCCTAGCTTGGTAGTGGACGCTGGTGGTGTGATTATACTTCATCCTGTACCCCAGACGACACAAAGTTAAGAAAGAGTCTGCAGGCACATGATAGATCAAACCCAACTACTCTCATTTCCCAAGTGTTTAATAAATCATTCAGATTATGATGGACATAAACGTTCTTCCTAACCTTACCCATCCATTCATAGGATCAAGAGTAAATTAACACTGTTCCAGAGTGACACAGTTAATTAAATTTGTGAATAATAAGATACTCAGTTGTAAATTGAATCAATTTCATGTAAATATATTGCATTATCATTTGAGTTTCAATATTCCAGTATACACAAAATGGCGATACTGGAACAATAAATTGTACAAAAAATTTCTCAATTTAAACTTAACTCTGGGTGTTGTTAAATACGACTTTTTCAGGCCATAAATCGAGGATTCCTCAGCAAGAGTGAGGTTGGTAAGAAAACGAAGATGGCTGTATACCGCTCCACCTATGTCCCAGTCTTGACATATGGATGCGAGTCATGGGCAATGACTACAACCCATAAAAGCCAGATCCAAACCTCAGAAATGAGGTATCTGAGAAAAGGTGGTTGAAGTAACAAGAAGAGACATGGTACGCAACCAGACGATACGTCAAGGCCTAAAATGCCACCCCCTACAGACCCAAGTAGAACAGTCCCAACTAAGATGGTTTGGCCATGTCTGCAGAATGGGAGAAGATCGGCTACCACGACAAGCATGGGAAACAAAGAGCCAAGGATCCAGACCCCGAGGACGACCCAGAGTCCGCTGGGAGGACAACATTAGACAATCTTTGAAGGACCGAGGACTAGAATGGAACCAGGCCAGGAGGAAGACAGCCGATAGAATAGTCTGGCGCTCTCTCTTCCAAACCTCTACACCTCACGGTAGAAGGGGAACGACTAAGTAAGTAAGTTGTTAAATACATTTCATAGAGTTCTTAGTTGTATTTGTTGTCATTTTATTACAACACACTTTACTTTACCTTAGACATTAGACGTATCTATCAGACATACTAGTCAAGAATAAATCTGAATGAGATCATAAGGTGGTAGCAGAAAGGCACCCTGAAAACTCACCCTAATAATTGTTATACTCAGAGGCCTTCACAGCTGACCTCATTCAGTACAATATAAATATATAACAACAACACGTCATAACATCTAAATCCAAGACATATATTGGGGTCCCGTCCGGGATTTTTAACCTTCTCCTAGTACTTATATTGGGTTGGTTTGTCCGGTAAATTTTAAAAATATAAAACTAAAATAATTTGAGAGTGGTTTGAGATATCAGTGCCTAGTGTTTTGTGTTTAGGTTGGTTAACTAGTTTAAGTTAGTTGAATAACATTGAATATTATTAACATTAAAATGGCAGATTTGGCCAAGTTCAGATCTGCTGCAGTGCAGGCTGCAAAAAGAAATGGGGATGGACGGTCAAGGTCTGATAGCTTATGTAACAGCTGAAGTGGATACATTTATTGAAAGAGAGAGAGAAGATGCTAGGGAAGCTAAGAAACTAGAGGCTGATAGATTAGCGGAGGAGAAAAGAATTTTATTAGAAGATGCTAGGGAACTTAAGAAATTAGAGGCTGAGAGGGAGGCAGAGATCAAGAGGCTGCAGTTAGCGGAGAAGAAATTATAGGCAGAGAAAGAGGCTAAGAGATTGGAAGCTGAGAAAGAAGAAAGGAGACTTGAGGCTGAAAGGGAGAAGGAAGAAAGGAGACTTGAGGCTGAAAGGGAGAAAGAAGAAAGGAGACTGGAAGCTGAGAGAGAAGATACAAGACTCCAAAGGGAACATGAGCTACGACTAAGGGAGTTAGAATTACAAGGCCATGCTCCTGAAAATGGTACTAGCCCATCCACCTCCGACTCTGCTGCAAGCCAGTTTGCCTCCAACTCAGCCATGGGGTTTCATTTAGACCCATTTGTGGAGAAAGATGATGATATTGACTCATTCTTATCTAGATTTGAAAGACTAGCTACCATGTACGGGCTAGAGAAAGAAATATGGAGTATGAAGGTATCACAGGGGCTTAGGGAACCTCTTATGAGGTATTTGACAAGCTGAGCAAAGACGACCAAGACGACTATGACATTCTTAAGCAAGCTCTTCTAATTAGGTATGAGAAGAACAGTGTATTTTATGGGAAAAAGTTTAGAAATGCCAAACTGCTGACTGGGGAGACTTATCACCAGTTCTCTGCACGCCTGGAGGCATACCTGGAGAAATGGACTGCTCTGGGGAAAACCACAGATTTAATGGAAATGATTATGACTGAGCAGTTAAGAGAGTCCATGGCTCCAGACCTGAGAAAATTTCTCACGGAACAGGGTGCTGAGAGACTGGCGGAGATCTTAAATGTGGCTGAAAGATATCAGGCAGCCGAGTCTGAGATGGCAGGCATAAAGAAGAAGCCTATTGACCATAATAAAGTCCCACAAAACCAAAACCAACGTAAATTTGAACATAGGGACAAATTTAATAAAAGTAAAGGCTATTATGATAAGCCAAGTTTTGACCAACGCGATAGAAACCTGCAATTCAGTGAAAGAAAAACGTTCCCTCAGGGAAATAAATGGTGTAAATGGTGCAAGAGGAACACTCATGGAACCAAAGTGTGTACTAAGAAACCTTCTTCCTTCGCTGCCATAAAAACGGGAAACAAGGGATTAAAGGTGAAACCTACTGGACAGCAGGAACCTTATCACCTCCCAGTTTGTGAAGATGTTGTATGTAATGGGGTCACCATTAGGTGTCTCTATGATACAGGTTTAGATTATGACTCAGTCGTGAGCTCTCACCTGGTGTGAGCAGATCAATACACCACAGAAACAGTGGAGATTCAAGCAGCAACCAAGGACGTAGCAACCATGACACTTCCCATTGCAAGGATAACTGTGAAAACTCGCCATGTGGAAGGAGTGATTAGAGCAGCAGTGATAAATGAACCAATCTACCCTCTAATATTGGGGTGTAGATATGTCTTCTGGGGGAATCCCAAGAAATCTGTGATCATGGCAACAGTGCAGACCAGGTCACAGTCAAGGAAGGAGGAGGATGAACCTATAAATACTCATCCAGAGGAGATGAGGAAGGCACAGGCGGAGGATAGGTCACTCAAGCCGTGCTTTAAAAAACTGCCTAAATGTCATACACCTCCAAGCAAAGGAGACTACTATATGAAGAATAGACTGATCTATAGGAAGGCTGGAACTGGATCCAATGGTCCCGGACAGCTGGTTCTTCCCACTTCATATAGGGAGAAAGTAATGGAGTTAGGACATGCTATCCCATTCAGTGGTCATATGGGGATCAGCGCAACAGGACAGCGTATAGCTTGTCATTATTTCTGGCCACGAATAACCGAAGATATAAAACGATATGTGAAATCCTGTCCAGAATGTCAGAGAGTGGCTCCAAAACATTGGACTGCTCCTGCAACTCTAGGGGAGATGCCCATAGTGGGAACCCCTTTTGAGAGGGTTGCAGTGGATATTGTGGGACCTCTCACACGTACCAAGAGGAGGAACAGTTACATTCTGACTCTGGTGGACACTTGTTCTATGTGGGGAGAGGCGGTAGCCCTGTCATCAATAGATTCGAAGCATGTGGCAGAGGCATTACTCAGTCTATGTATTAACGAGGTTAGATTTCCGCACCAAATCTTGACTGATAACGGCTCACAGTTCAAGGGGAGACTAACGGAAGAAGTTTTCAGGATCTTCCAGGCCAAGCACTTTCATTGTAGTCCGTATCACCCCCAAGGGAACGGCCAGGTGGAGAGGTTCAATGGGACGCTCATTTCTATCCTGCGAAAGCTGTTCCATGAAAAACCTGATACGTGGGATCAATATTTGCCCGCTGCGTTGTTTGCGTATCGGGAAGTACCCCATAGTTCGACCAACATGGCACCGGCAACCCTGTTATTTGGGAGGCCAATAAAATGTCCAATGGAAGCCTTGTTAAGGACGTGGACAGATGAGAAGGCAGAAGAGACTGTTACCTCATCGTATCAGTATGTGAACGAGCTGACCACTCGTCTAAGAACTGGCTGGAAACTTGCTAATGATAAACTCAGACAAGCCAGGAAAAAACATGCTGCTTATTTTAACAAGAAAGCGAAGGATAGAGAATTAGCTATGGGAGAGAAGGTGCTGCTTCTCCTACCCGGCAGCAGTAACAAGTTGCAAATTGGATGGCAAGGTCCATATACGGTTCTAGAGAAGGTGTCTAGAACTAATTATAAAATCGTCAAAAAGGGGAAAGAGAAAATGTATCATGTGAACCTCTTAAAGAAGTACCTGGATAGAGAAATCCAGGATGAAACACATCTACTGACCCTGTCGATAGCAACGGGGATGAAAAATGAACCACTCAACTCTCACGAGTACCCACTAACACCATGTGAAACGTTTGCACAGGTGAAAATCAGTAAACATCTGACTAAAGCTCAGAGAGAGCAGGTTCAACAGGTTCTGATTGAACATACAGACGTGTTAACGGATAAGCCGGGGCACACAAATCTGTTAGAATATGATATAAAGCTGATAGACCCAACACCCATCTGTATGCGAGCCTATTCTATTCCGTTCGCTAAGGACAAAAGCTTTGAAAGAGGAGATAGAGTATTTGTTGAAAGAAGGGATAATTTATCACAGTGAATCTATTACAGTTCTAGTGTGGTTTTGCTGAGAAAACCCTCTGGAGAACATAGACTGTGTATAGATTACAGGAAACTGAATGCTGTCACAGAAAGTCAGATGGATCTATTACCTGATACAAATCAGCTGTTTGCCATGCTGAACAAGGCAAAATATTTTTCTAAGGTTGATCTTAGCAAAGGCTATTATCAAATTCCAGTGAAGCCTGAGGTTCGAACTTATTTAGCCTTTAGCACCTCGGAAGGCCATTATGAGTTCAACATGTTGCCGTTTGGGTTGAAAAATGCCCCGAGTGTGTTTTCCAGGATGGTGAGAAAATTGTTGGATCCACTGAATAATCCATGTATAACGAATTTCATGGATGACATTCTTATTGCTACTGAAACTTTCGAAGAACACATTAACTCTCTGAATATGCTATTTGAAAGGCCCAGAGAAGCAAATTTGACGGCTAGACCAACCAATTGTTGTGTGGGGTGTAAAGAGCTGGAATTCTTGGGACACACAGTATATCAGGGAAACATGACCCCTGACTCCAAGAACTTGGAGAAATTGCAGAGAGCACCGAGGCCACAAACAAAAAAGATATGAGATCTTTCGTATCTTTATGTGGATTTTATCAGAAATACATAAAGAACTTTAACTCTATATGCGCACCGCTGACAGATTTAACTCGGAAGGGTCAACCTGATAAAATTATTTGGTCAGCGCAGTGTAAATTAGCATACCAAGAGTTGAAAGAGAAACTCACCAGCAAGCCGATATTGAAGTTGCCTGATTTTAGTCGGGAATTTGTGGTGAGAAAAAATGCTAGCAACATCGGATTAGGGGCAACATTATTACAAAGGTCCACTTCACTTGATGGGGAATTAAACCCAGTTGCTTATGCTAGCCGCAAGTTGAATAAGGCGGAGCAAAACTATTCAACAAGTGAAAAAGAATGTTTAGCTCTAATCTGGGCTATAAAAAAGTTACAGATCTACCTCTATGGTAGAAAATTTGTGGTCCAAACTGACCATCAGCCCCTCGTATTTTTATCACAGGCCAAGCATGAAAATGCTCGTCTATTAAGGTAAAAAAAAGGTAAAGGAACCCGTTACACGCCCATTGAGGCATATTGGGAATATGGGGTTAGGCCCATATTATCTTGACCGTCGGCACACGAGGGGTGATGTGGTCGGCATAACGCCGGCCGCCTTAACCTTCCCAGAAGTTGCTCTGGTACCCATTTGGGGCTGGGTCGACCCAGGAGCCGTTTGTGGCCTAAAAAATTCCCGCCTCATCTGGGGATCGAACCATAGACCACTGCGCTAGGAAGCCAGTGCACTAATCACTATGCTACCGCGGCTCCTGATTAAGGTGGTCATTACTTATCCAACCTTATTCCTTTACAATCGAATATATACCGGGCTCGAAAAATGTGGGAGCAGTCTTCCTGAGTAGACATCCTTATGATGAAAATCAGAAAACGCTTAGAACATAGGATTTCATTTGCGCTAGTTGTCCCACAGATTATAACCTGCAATTAATGCATGTTTTAAGAGGGGAGGTGTGTAGCGAAATCTGTGAAACAATCGCTAAATTCAGTAAGATTTTACTCCTATGAAAATAAATAAACCCGCCCGTGTGTGTTTGCCTACCGGTGTCCCCTACTTCAGTAGGGCGCTGCATTGTATATCGTAGTAATGCTTTGACAATGATTCCGCAGTAAAATCTTACACGCTTTCCTAGTTCGTCTTCGAGACTTACAATTAACGATCTGCCAGAACTGTGACACCAAACTGCCGTCTGAATTAACGTAAGATTTTAACTTTAACGCCACTAATAGTAACAACTCGGACATCTTCCACTAGCGTAGAACGAGACGGCAGTAATAATTAACGCCAATACTAACAGCCGCCTTGCAAAACCCCTCTTCGCTCGGCACGCGGTTCTAATACTATATCCACGCTGTTGGACACGCCAGAATATATATACACTCACACAGTGTATTTCAGGCTAAAAAGAAAATTAACTATAAGGTAACGAATACGCGTTGTCGAATTGTGTGACGTACTACTAAAAGCGCTGCTTCGTCTGCATGAGAACGACAGTTAAAGAAAAAAAATTACGATGTAACGTGGAAGTTTAAAAAAAAAATATAGTAAGAGAGAGATTAATTGCATTAACTAGCATTGGTGGTCGTGTCACTAGTTCGTTGTTTACAGGAATTTGAATTTGAACCAAAAGCAAAGCATAGAAGGTTAGATAGTAGGAAAACGATAATAGTAATTATAATGAATAAACGTATAATAATATAACCACCATGTGTCAGACAGCAACATGATCAATAATTAGTTATCAGAATGTGAAACACACAATAAATAAAGGAAATATTGACAGAAGACAGATGGACGAACAGACTACTTCTTTCTCAGATTGACAGATACTGGGGAAGGGTAGGGTGGTCCAAGATTTGAAAATTGAGTGCAGTTTTGAAAATACGGACGCTAGAAGCCAAACAGTTCCTGATTGGCTGGAGTCAAAAATACTATGAGGGTGATAAAAATCATTTGGGAAAGGCGTTCGTCGCCACTTTAGAAAATTGTTTCTACAATAAAGTTGTGTTAAAAGCAAGATAATAGTACTGTCTTGACTTTGCTGATCTGCACCAGCAAGCGATCTGGATTTGACCATATATATCGCAATTAACCTTATTAGTAGGAAATTTTCATTTGATGCGGTAAGAAATAAAACCTTTGTATCATTATTATGATTATTAAGATGTATGTATTATTGAATATGTATGAAAATTATGTGGGAAAAATTAACGAGAGGAAAGTCAACATCAAACTTTGTGTTGTTTCACGGAGTTGTTAGGAAATATATTAATAGGTTGTAGAAAAGCCCGACAGGTTTTCTGCCATTTTGGGAGAAAAAAAATTTAATATTAATGGGGAAATTGTTGTACAGTATTGTGACATAAGACCAGGAAAACCACTGGCCGTCTTCTTCAACAAGTCACCGTCTGTGTACATGACTTGATATTATTAACTTAAAATGTTTCCTTTGTTAAGGAAAGTGTCAAACTGTAGTTTGAAGTTTAATTGACCATGAATGGGGTAACACACCAAATAAGAACGTTAACTAATTGTGTAGTTACCATACTGAATCTGAATATGATTGAAAATGTTTAGTTAGGGAAAGAGAGAATATATCAGAGGGTGATGTAGGACGCATTTATATTGTTCCAGGGTTTCATCTATAACTCGAAGTGAGCCCATGTCAACGCAGATCTGTATATATCTCGACATCATAAAGAAGTGAGGCAGTATCAACTGTGTGCCTCCCTGTTATTTCAAGACCAGAACCCTAGCTTGGTAGTGGACGCTGGTGGTGTGATTATACTTCATCCTGTACCCCAGACGACACAAAGTTAAGAAAGTGTCTGCAGGCACATGATAGATCAAACCCAACTACTCTCATTTCCCAAGTGTTTAATAAATCATTCAGATTATGATGAACATAAACGTTCTTCCTAACCTTACCCATTCATAGGATCAAGAGTAAATTAACACTGTTCCAGAGTGACACAGTTAATTAAATTTGTGAATAATAAGATACTCAGTTGTAAATTGAATCAATTTCATGTAAATACTTTGCATTATCATTTGAGTTTCAATATTCCAGTATACACAAAATGGTGATACTGGAACAATAAATTGTACAAAATATTTCTCAATTTAAACTTAACTCTGGGTGTTGTTAAATACTTTTCATAGAGTTCTTAGTTGTATTTGTTGTCATTTTATTACAACACACTTTACATTACCCTAGACATTAGACGTAGCTATCAGACATACTAGTCAAGAATAAGTCTGAATGAGATCATAAGATGGTATCAGAAAGGCACCCTGAAAACTCACCCTAATAATTGTTATACTCAGGAGCCTTCACAGCTGACCTCATTCAGTACAATATAAATATATAACAACAACAAGTCATAACATCTAAATCCACCACATCTTTCAGGATATGTAGTGAGACATTCTGTTAGGAAATGTAATGGGGCTTTATTTTATGAAATCTAATGAGATATTCTGTTAAGAAATGTAATGAGACATTCTGTTAAGACATGTAATAGGCATTCTGTTAATAAATGTAATGAGGCATTCTGTTAAGAAATATAATGATGCATTCTGTTAAGAAATGTCATGAGGCATTCTGTTGAGAAATGTAATGAGGCATTCTGTTAAGAAATGTAATGAAACATTCTGTCAAGAAATGTAATGAGGCATTCTGTTAAGAAATGTAATGAGGCATTCTGTTAATATATGTAATGAGGCATTCTGTTAATCAATGTAATGAGGCATTATATTCCGAAATGTAATGAGGCATTCTTTTAAGAAATGTAATGAGGCATTCTGTTAAGAAATATAATGAGGCATTATTTTAAGAAACGTAATGACGAATATTTTTTAAAGGAAATATAATGAGACATTCTTTATAGGAAATCTAATGATTGTGACAAAACAGTTTGTGCATGGACTTTTGCGTCCTTCTTTATCTCCCTTATAGTCCTATTATTTGGGTGCATTTTTCATAACTGTCGTTCTCTTCGGCAGTATCACTTCATTTCTTCATTTTCCTCATTCATCGTCTTATTATTCGGCATATTTTATGCCCTACATTGTTTGCTCTGAGCCGCACACATACTTATTTACGTTTCGCATAAGGTCACAGATTTGTTGGTGAGTTTGCATAAAGATGCGATCGGATATATTACTGCCTTATTAGAAAGACGTCACGCGTTGAAATTTTAAAATTGTTATTTTAAAACACGCGGGGGATATTATGATCTAACACCACCACCCAAATAATTCTAAAGCGCTTACCATTGGCTTAATTTGAGAGCAGGAATAGACTTTGACTTTCATTGGCAAATTCGTCGGAAGTAAAATCTGGGATTTGAACGGAGAAATGTAAATAAAATCTTGCGAAATCTGGGTGAAAAATCAGACTGCATCGCTACGCCAAACTAGCAATTCACCAGAGCCAGACAGAAGGATCGGACAAAGAATTCCAAAATTATAAGTGACAGATCGAAGTATTTAAGCAACTTTGAAAAATAAAAGTAAATCCGCATTTTTAAAAAGAAAGACTGAAAACTAAAAGGACCAGGACAGAGCATTTGGGCAACATTGAAACTTAAAAGTAAACCCGCATTTTTAAATACAAAGACTGGAGACCTAAGGAATCAGATCACCCGTCATAAGAGGAATACTAAAATCTCCTTGACCAAGTGATTCGAAATCATCTAACCTAAGTTGCTGTGTCCATTCTAAACTGTGCCAGGAGATTGTGTTCCCAAAAGTTACTTTGGGCTAAATGTAAACATTTATTTTACAAATGTAAATTTGACATGTTTTCCTTGCTAAGTGGTTATATGAGGTTGGCAACCTCAACATATTAACATATTATATTCATAAACCACTGCAGAAAGCGCTGGGTTTGTTTTATGCTAATTCGCTCAGACAACGCGAAAGCAGCAGCAACCCCAGCCTCCAGTGATGAGTGATGATTACATCACATGTGCATCAATTGTATATTATCATTTTGGGAGATATATGTACCTTGTTGCAAAGGAAATATGAGAGATCTGTATAGCAGCACAAAGAAGCTAACAGGGAAATACAAGCAAACAAGTTGCCTCATAAAAGACAAGAATGGAAAACTGCTCAGCAATTTACAAGAGCAAATGAAGAGGTGGACATAATATTTTGAGGACCTTCTCAATAGACTAGCTCCACAAAACTCCCGGGACATCCAGCCAGCAGAAGAAGAGCTACAAATTAACGGTGAAAGACCAACGAAGGACGGAAGCAAGAAATAAAGAAAGCCATAAAGCTTCTAAGAGATGGAAAAGCGTCTGGACCTGATGGCATTCCAGCAGAGGCTATCAAAACAGAGATCGACACGGCTACAGAGATGTTATATAAATTACTTGTTAAAGTCTGAATACCAGCAGAATGGAAGGAAGGATATCTGGATAAGTTGCCTAAAAAGGGAAATTTACAAGAGTGCACAAATTATAGAGGAATAATGTTACTATCAGTGCCAGGAAAAGTATTAAACAGGATTATCCTTGAGAGATTAAAAGAGTCCATAGACAAGAAACTGAGAGATGAACAAACAGGTTTTCGACAAAACAGATCATGTACAGACCAGATAGCCACTTTGAGAATAACAGTTGAACAAAGTTTGGAATGGACTTCACCACTATACATCGGATTTGTGGACTACGAAAAGGCATTTGACAGTGTAGACAGAGAATCACTTTGGAAATTGATGAGGCATTATTGAGTTCCCCTGAAGATCATTAATTTAATTTAAAAAAACATATGAAGACATGACATGCAGAGTTCTTCACGAAGGACAGCTTACAGAACCGTTTGGGATAAGAACAGGAGTGCGACAGGGATGTCTCATGTCTCCATTTCTTTTCTTACTAGCAATAGACTGGGTTATGAGATCATCGACAACACACAACAGAAATTGAATCCAGTGGACTCTGATTAAGCCATTGGATGATCTGGATTTTGCTGATGACTTGGCTCATCTGTCCCATAACCGTGATCAGATGCAGACAAATTGAAAACACTCGATCAGAGGTCACATCAATTGGGTCTGAAAATACACAGGGAAAAGACAAAAATAATGAAAATAAGTGCAAGTAATGATAACAGGGTTGAATTTGAAGAAACACCAATACAAGATGTAGAATCGTACACATATCTTGGCAGCAATATAGACAAAGTTGGAGGGACAGACAGTGATATCAAAATAAGAATACAAAAGGCAAGAGAAGCTTTCATTGCATTGGAAAATATATGGAGATCAAGAGAAATCGGATCCAACACGAAAATAAGAATCTTCAACTCAAATGTGAAGTCAGTCCTATTGTATGGCTCAGAGACATGGAGAACAACAACGACGACAACCAAAAAGCTGCAGACTTTCATAAATGGGTGCTTGCGTAGAATAGAGGGATTAAAATGGTATGACAAGGTTACCAACGTGGAACTGATGACAAGAACTAGACAAGTGCCAGTGGAACAAGAGATGAGAAGAAGACGATGGCGATGGATTGGACACACACTGAGGAGATCCGTTGATAGCATTACAAAACATTCCTTGTTCTTGAACCCCCAGGGCAAGAGAATCAGAGGTAGACCAAGAAGCACATGGAGAAGAGAGCTGGAAACAGAGGTGAAAATGATGAGGAGAACGTGGAAAGAACCTGAGATGATGGCACGCAACAGGAGCACTTGGGATGTGTTTGTTGAAGGCCTATGCTCCTTTGGGAGTGGAGTGTTATGAATGAATGTACCTTGTTAATTGTAATTCAGGCAAATCATTGCATTTCGCGCTGTCCGAGCACATATTTTCCCAGTTTAATACCCAGAAGAATTTTGGTGATTTCTAATCATCTTCCCTGAATTACGCTGTGTATACTCAAGAATATAATTATTCAGGGAGGCTAACATCGGTGGTTGGACAGTGAGACAATGCGCCTTTTAATTTCCAGCCCACAGATGTACTTAGCAGAGACATATGTTCTTTTTATTTTGTCTAAAGTTCGTGGACCGAAGCTATCAGACTGTTCGTGGAACGAAGCTGCAAGACTAAAGTTTCGGCGTCACTAGGTGTGAATAAAAGCAAGGAATCCACAATAATAACTACCTACAATGGACAAGTTATGTGGAGAAGTGCCCTCATCACAGAAGAGTTGACGAAACCACAGCTGCAGGACTCATTTAGACCAGCTAAATTTTTTTTGTTTGTTAAAGGAAACAGAGAAAGGACAATTGTTTTTATATCAATCCTCAAACCAAGTCTCAGTGAAGAAAAATTTTATTTAAATCTAAGATTCACCATCATTTCATTGACATTTCAACCTGTTAAAACTAATTGATTATTAAATTTTTTACATGTTATTTTAAAGCTAAACAATCATTGTTTATTCAGCTATTATAGGTATGAAAGCATACGTATGAGGAAGCCCCTTTAATATATACACATCAAGTCATATTTTTACATAAATAGAGCAAATCCTACAGTACCAAGACAATCACATACGAACCACACTTTAAAAGACTATCTTTAGTAAGTCAGTGGTTGAAATTTTGGTAAAGTTAATGTTTTTTCAATTTATTGTCCTGAATCTAATTTATTTGGAATCAGGACTGTCAATCAAAAGTGAAATCATAAAATTAATTACATCAATCAATTTATACAATGGATCTTCTGTCCATAATACACATATTATTATTATATAAGGGTGTAGTGTATTTTCTAACTGAGGTGACTTCTAGTATACACTGGTAGATTGTTTATTATCATCATCTCTGCATGTTGTTTGTAAGTTTCTGTGGACACTGATGGAATGTTTATATCACTATTCCCAGTCTCTTTTTTTTATTATAATGTTAGTTGAGCAATCAGGTGCCGAAACATGCACCTATCTTTGTAATATGATGTAGGAATCTTCCTGCACTTCGCTGAACGACAACCTTCAGCTCCCACTTCTTCAAGAATGATGGTGGTTTACAGTTGTCTCCGAAAAAGGCAAGACTGTGGCATGAATATATCGGCCCACTGTAGTCTGGCACCAGTTATTGACAGCAACCACAACCCTCTGAAATCAGAAGGATATGCCTCCTTCGTAATCAACAGCCTACAATAATAATCAACAACCAGTACAGGCACATTACAAACAAACATGCAAGATCAGCTTTTTACGACAATCCCTTTCACCAGTTTCTTTTGATGTGACCAGGTATACCAGTATTCCTCTCCCCTAATAGTTACAACGCCTCTGCAATTCCAGCAATAATCTGTTGTCCATACAAAAGGATAGGTATTATGCTCCTGATGATAATCCTAGATAATTTAGTTGGTCTACACCTCTCTGATAGTCTTTCATATGCTGGATCAATCTCTAGACTCTGTTTTGAGTCTGCCATAGACTCACTTACTTACAGTCGTATGTTAGTATTTCACATTCAAATTTTATTTTAAATAAAATGTTAAGAAAATCAATCTTACCACAGATGCAAGGAAATAACACAAGTAAACGATGACTAGGCAATAGAATATGGCAAATTTTCGATCTGCCCTATGTCCAGGCTTTTCCTATGTTAGAAAATTTCTCCGCCTGCTCTCATCCATCTTGCTTTACACAAAATTTACTTGAAATGGCAGTGAACAGTCCCCGTTTCGTACCAGTATCTACTGCTTTGTCCAATGGGACCATGTTTACATTTATTTTTGAATCTATCGTTTCAAATAACAACTCCCAATATGTTTCCAAGGCAAATATATTTTTAGTTTTAGGTCAACCAATCATACTTCGCCTTCCTTCAAAATCCACCCAATCAAATATCCCGTACCTTTTAACCTCATTTACCCAAAGTCGTTTTTTTCAAAACATGCCATAAAAAATTATAAGCAGGCATGATCTTTACTTGACATTCTGGTCTGATCCACTATAGTATTATGGCTATAATTAGTTAATTAATGGACTATTTGCATAACTATTACCATATTCTTTGTCAACAAGTCCTAAGGTACACGAATATACAATTTATATAGAACTAGTTGGCTTGGTTCAGAAGTACACAGTTTTTTTTTTTCTAAGTTAGTGTTTTTTATTTTTAGTCTACTACACGTTCAATTCTTTTCCATGTGCTGTCTTCTCTATTTACGTGATAATTACGTCCTTTGAAATAAGAGCTAAGGTTGTTTTTGTGACACGAGTTGTCTACATGTTCTAACTTTTTCCTCGTATTTTGGGGAAACCCCTAAGGCAGGGGTCGGCAAACTTTTAGTAGTGCCGTGCCGAAGTAATGTTGCAAAGTCACTCAGCGTGCCAACCTAAGTCCACCACATTTTTATAAACAACAATTATTGAAACAATTTAAAAATGATCTTGTATTAACATGTTTCCGATACATTAAATAACTATTCTATTCTTTGTAGATTATTCAATATTTTAATATAAATAGGAACAAATATCAATACAAATATTATGTTTTGCAAAATTTAAGTTCTGAACACATTAGTTTGAAACTTTATAATAAAATTGCCATATGTATATTTTGTTAAGACAGAAAGTCCAACAGTTTAAAGAACATAACAGTTAAATAAACTAAACATAAAACACGTTATTAAAATTTTAGAATGAGAAATCATTGATTATTATTGATCTGAGTCATGAATCAATTAATGGGACCCGTGTCCTTGCTTCTCTTTGGTTAATTGTTCAATATCAGGTGTGTATTTTGTCAATTTCAGCTTCACACAGGCTTCTAAATGCACAGGTGTTATGCGACTTCTCTGTATAAGAAAACATGGGCCCGTGAATTTTAAGTCTTGACCTGTTTAGCAAACTCTCCTTTGAGCGCTGCAACGTGCTTCTGAAGCTCATCTCTGTTGACAGTAAATCGATTTGAATGAACCTTTACGTTTGGAAAGTACTTGTATGTGTTAGTGGTGATATCTCTGCAAAATATGTCTAATTTTGACGCAAATCCTTTCCAGTGCTCAAAAAGATCAAGTACTGTTTGACCCTGCCCTTATAAACGCAAGTTTAATTCATTCAGATTTGTAGTTATGTCAGCCAGAAACATCAGCTTGCACAGCCAGTCCTCGTCATTCAGTTCTGGGAAATGTTGTTCTTTTTCATCAAGAAACACCTTGATTGTTTCTAGACATGATACAAATCTGTTCAAAACATTACCTTGACTAAACCAACGAACATTGCTGTACAGCGGGAGGTCCGCACATGCGCTCTCCATTTCTTGTAGAAGAGACTTGAATTGCCTGTGGGTCAATGAAGAGCGAGAAACTATGAAGTTAACTATCTTGACAACAGTTTCCATTACAGAGTTCAAAGATCGTGACGAAATCTTCGCACACAAACTCTCCTGGTGTATAATGCAATGGAAGCTCAATGCTTGACGTCCAATACGATCCTCAAGAAGTTTAACAAATCCTTTTTTCTTTCCGACAAATGCAGAGGCGGCATCAGTAGTAACACAGAATATTTTATTCATGTTAATGTTCTGATTTTCGAAATAGCTTACAAATGCAGTTATAATGTCCTCTCCCTTGGCTGTACCATCAAAAGGTATCAAGCAGCACAGTTCTTCATAAATATGGTCGTTATCACAATATCGCGCAACTATAGTCATTCACATCGACACTTTCGTCAAGAGCGACACTAAATACAACAGCTTGTTGTAACCCTGTTGTTTGTTTTATCGTTACATTTTCAGCCATATCAGTTATGCGCCTCTCGATTGATCTCGCAGAAGCCGGTATTTCTCGAATCCGAGACATTATTGTTTCTTTATTTGGTAAATCACTAAACAAAATGTCAGCACTGCTCAAAAATGTTTCCTTGATGTATTCTCCATCTGTGAAAGGTTTGCCCTTCGAAGCCACACACTGTGCAATTTTGTGACTACATTCGGTAGCTTTATTTTTGGTTCCAATTACTTGACTAAAAATACTACTTTGTTTTTTTTTTGTTGTAGCCAGAAACAGCCATTTTTATGGATTCTCTTTTCTCCTCAGTTTTTAAACATGGACTGATGTTTGATTTGATAGTGTCTTTGTACACTTGACGTACGGCACACGACACTTTCATAATATAAAGCACAAACAGCACGATCCTTTTGTTGTATGAATCCATATTCGTTTGTCCAAAAGTCTTGAAACGAGCGTACATCAAGTTTTTTTGTCTTTTTTGAGTCATTTTATCGGCACCGTATTACTTAATAACAACACCAACTTTTGTGCTGCGGTCAACGGACTGTACGGGCATGAGTATGCGACAGCCGAGAGAACTGTAGAGGTGGTGGTGGTCGGGAGAGAGGGGAAGGATAGGACGGAAATATAACTTCGTCGAGGTCAGTCATTGTTGCTCCAAACTCACACTGGGAGTCAAAAACTGCGAGCGAAAACGAAATAAATACGCTCGTCCAGGCGCTAGCCAGACACTATTGCGTAATTATGATATTACGTCTCCGCTTGCCCGTCAAATTTAGCTTGGGATTCTTTTCAAGAATCTCATCCTGCAAACTACGATAGCAGGTAGACGCCTGACAAGCGGGTGCCGCAAAGTATAACCACTCCCCTTGAAATTCGTTGAAGAATGTTTGTTCTCGGAAACGGTCCGTAAAAACGAAGACTTACTTGCAGTATAGTATGATCAGGCCTTTAGTTTGCATCAGATAGCACATACTTACCTCCGATGTCTAAAAACTTTCGTTTTGAAGGTTGTAAAAACAGGTATAGCTTTAAAAGAATTATATGCTTCTATTTAATTAAAAATTCAAATGTTAAAATATGAGATCATATACTGTACAGTATTTTGATTCTCTCAGCGTGCCATTGAAAATCATTCCACGTGCCACGCTTGGCACGCGTGCCGTAGTTTGCCGACCCCTGCCCTAAGGCAAGGCTTGACCCTGTGCTGGTATTGGCTTTTAGTTTAAAATCAATGCGAAACGAATTAGCATTTCATCTATCTTTTCCCCTCCATGTTCCAAAATGCATTTTAGGCACATATTTTCTTAGAACTAGGAAAAGTGATTATGTCAAGGACGAATTTGAAAAATTGGGTACCGTTTTGTTCGGCTATTCGTTAGCAAATAATAATCTGAAGGCGTAGGCGATACCAACAGTTCTAGCAGAAAATTCTTTTATACTTTCTTATTCTGCCTTTATGCCCTATATTGTTATATATCAATTTAGATATTGTATTTAGAAATTCACTACAGTGCCCTATGCAGCATTGTTCTTGAATTCTGAATTATCTTGTGAAGATTCCCTTGAGATAGAAGCATCATTATCCTTCTATCTACAACTCTGCCAAGAGTAATCTTGTGCGAAGGTAGACACTTTTGATGACCCATTGTAGATACTCTTAAATTTTGGCCACTGGTGGACCAGTGCTGCAGAGCTAAGGGGAGGCAATCAGTGACAATGATGCATTGTTTTAGGAAATGTAAGGAGACATTTTGTTAAGGAAATATAATGAGACATTTCTATGTAAATGTAATGAGACATTCTTTTAGGAAAAGTAATAAAGCATTCTTTTGGGAGATGTAATGAGGCTTTCTTTTAGAACATGTAATGAGGCATTTTTTGGGGGGAAAGAAACGTAATGAAGAGTTGTTTAGAAAACATATAGTTAGACATTATTTAAACAAATGTAATGTGTCATTATTTTAAGAAATGTAATTACTCACCTGCTATACTGTTTCGTTCCACTCTTGCTGTGAAGCAGCATTGAAGGGTGAATTTGTTTTTCTTTTGCTCTTGAGCGTAATGGGTCACATTGTTTGCTATGAGCCCTTGGTGCTGTAGGTTTTCTGCAATGTTGTCTATCCATATGCCTCGTGATAGCTTCCCAGTGCTCTAAAATCAGAGCTCGTACTGTTGTTGGCAAGTAGCGGTACTATTCTCATGAGATGGCCAAACAACATTATATTCTGCCTGTCCCTATATTTGATGCAGTATAAAGTTTAAAAAAAGTTTCTGATATTATCATTTCTCATTCTATCTCTCCTGGCAACATTAATGGCTGTTCTGGAGCATTTAGTCTTTGTCACGGATTGCCTCTCCTGCTTTGCAGTAGTGATACAAAAGGGGCCAAACCTCAAGAGTATCTAATATGGGCCTTCAAAGGTGTCTACCTTCGCAGAAGATTACTCTTGATGCCAATCGTTTTCAAACATGCGTGTCGTGTGGAAATTTAAAATTATTCCCGACATGGAAAAAATATGTGCATGATGCCCAGGTCACCTCTCCCATATATGGTAATAAAACATCCGATTGCCTGGTAGGCAGACTCTTAATACATCTGTAAACTCATACGACAATGTGTGTCAGATGTAATAACTAATTACTTTCATATAAAGTAATGTCTTCGTGAAAGTCGGACAGGAAACGATTATGTCATTTATGTCTGTTCTTCTTTTTCTGTTCAAAATGTGTCTCACAGACGAGTAATCTCGTTATCTGTTGCTTGAGCACACAAAACCCGTCTCTTTACCACCTTCGCGAAGACGCACCCTTGCCTTATCAGCGATTAAACAAATACGCTAGGGCGATTTTAGTGTTAATCTGTCGCTGCCAAGGTTTAGTACACGAGAATTTACCAACAAGACTATCATTTCAATATTGCATCACCTGTCTATTATCACAGCAGGGATGGGCGGGTAAACAGACAAGGCGAATTATTACTAAAAGGAGTGTAAGAAAGAAAATACAAAATATCTACTACATAGCAGAGAAAGAAAAAAGTGCTGACCACGGAGAAGCACGCAATTAGTCAGTACAAAATTTAAAATGAGTACTGCCGGAGTGAAAGAGAGATCTAGAAGGAGTCGCCCCAAATCCATCTCGTGACAGTCTTGCATTATGAAATATAATGTGACAAATATTTTTATAACAAACATAATGTGGTATTACTTTAAGAAAGATAACGAGTCATTAGTTTAAGAAATGTAATGAGTATTCCCAAATTAAAAAGATACGTCACTTTAAAAAAAATTTAATAGATTGCCCTTGGCGATGTGAAGCGCTAGGCTTAAGGTCCAATGGTCATATTTTTTTTTCTTATGTCTTGGAAACACCCACTATTATAAACCGATGTTTGAAAGGGGCGTGCCTCGTCAACACGGAGCAAAACCCTATCTAAGAGAGATAGATAGAGAGAGAGAGAGAGAGAGAGAGAGAGAGAGAGAGAGAGAGAGAGAGAGAGAGAAAGAGAGGGAGAGAGAGTGAGGGAGAGAGAGAGATATACTGATAATAGGAGGGAGATCACGTGATACATGGAATCGGAAACCGGAGCCTGGCATAACGGAAATATGAATCACCTGGATGGAAATTGGAACATGCTTTGAAAGAAGATTTGTCCCATAACTGCAACGAATGGTCTGCTTCTGAGAAGAAAAAAAAAGACAACAAGAGAAAGAAATATATGATTTATGATAGCAAAAAAAGACTAATATTAATCCACGCAGGCTGTTGACTGTCATTAATGTTTTATGAAAGACAGAAAATTAGAAAATGTATCTTTCCGTTAAAAAAAAAGATGGTAGTCATAGAAGGTGAGATAAACTGAAAAAGAGTGATAGACGGTGAGTGGGAGAAAATGAGAATGCGAGAGAGGATCGAGGAAAACTTAGAATATGAGAGGTAGACGCCTTCAGACTGGTGGGTTTCTGTACTAATATATACTGTTCAAAAAAGGAAACGCATAGCTACTGAAGGCACACACATAGCCATACTTTTGACATTCAATAACTTTTTAAATTTAATGAGTGAATTGTTCAAATTGCACACAAGAATACTTTAGGGTTCAACAAATCAATTGACAGTTGTTTTGCATCTGGGTCACGAGAGTTTTTTGGCGTACGGGCTTTTCCGTTAGTATGGTGTGTTGCCTCCTTTTGCATCGATCAGCGACTGGCATCTCCGGGGCATGGATGCGATCAGACGTCTGATGTGGGCCTGTGGGATGGCTGCCCACTCTTCCTGGAGTGCCTGGAAAAGATCACGACGATTGGCTGGAGCAACGTCTCGGCGACAAACACGTCGATGCAGCTCATCCCACAGGTGCTCAATCGGACTCATGTCTGGAGACGAGGATGGCCAGGGAAGGGGGAAAATGTTGTTGGCAGTCAGGAACTGCGTGGTCAACCGTGCACAATGGGATCTGGCGTTGTCATGTTGAAACACAGACCTTTGGGCAGCCAAAAGTGGAAGGACATGGGGTCGAAGAATTTCCTTGACGTATCGTTGCGCAATCAAGCCTCCTTCAATGTGCACCAATTGACTCCTTCAGTTGTAACTGATCATTCCCCACACCATTGCACCTCCTCCACCGTGCGGCGGAGCTTCATCAACACAATTTTGGGAAAAACGTTCATTTCGCCTACGGTAGACCCTACGCCGTCTATCATGGCGCTGCAACAAAAAGAAAGATTCGTCACTAAACCAGACACGTCTCCATTGATTGTCAGCTGCCCAGGGACGATGCTGGTTGGCCCAAAGAAGTCGATTTTGGCGATTGTGGCGCGTAAGGACAGGTCCTCGGTGAGGTCGTTGTGCAAAAGTCCAGCGTCATGCAATCTATTCCGGACAGTTTGATCAGACACATGACGACCTGCAGGCAATAACTGGGCAGTTGAGAAAGCTGTTGTAAACCTGTCTCTGAGGTGACGAAGCCGAATAAAGCGATCCTCCGCTGCTGTTGTCACTCTGGGTCGTCCACTGCGATGCCGGTCTTCAACTGAGCCAGTGGCTTGGAACCGGTGCCAAAGTCGACTGATGGTACTCTGATGCACGTTTAGTTGCCAGGCAACCTGACTTTGACTTTCGCCTGCATGCAGTCGGGCAATAGCAATGTTCCTTAAATTTATCGATGGAGACGCCATAAATGTCTGCTTGAAAATGAACTGAATTTTTGTTGTGTAGCGTTATCCTTTTATAGAGTTTCAGTTGCGTAGTCAGTGAATAGTGTTCACCCCAAATTTTGTTGCTTTCACGTGCTCGCAACATGAGCTGTGGTCAAAAATTGCGTCATAAACACTATTGACCACTGCGTTGTAACGATTACAAAAACGAACGCAATTCAAGTCAACACGTGCATTTGACACTGTAAAGAACATTTGAGGCTGGTTTTTATATACCCTAGCACCAAATTTTACTTACAAACTCATAAAAACGCGCCCTCGGATAGCTATGCGTTTCTTTTTTTGACCAGTATAGATGACAAAGATAAGGCTCCATCATAGTTCACGCTGCCCCCCGTGTAGTTCCCCGGGGGCGGGGGTCTGTGAAGAGACGAAGAAGAACAGGGCCACTGTACCTCAGGCATGTCGTAATAGGCGATTAACATGAGGGTGCAGATGACAACCTCAGCATGAATTATGTGGTGGATTTGATGTTAATAGATGTTATCATTCAATATTTCTAGTGTACTGAATGAGGTCAGCTGTGAAGGTCCCTGATTATAACAAATTTTGGGTTGAGTTAACAGGGTACCTTTCTGCTACCACCTTATGACCTCAATCAGACCTATTCTGGACTAGTATGTATGATAGCTACGTATAATGTCTAGGGTTATGCAAGTGTGTAATGTAGTGTAAGTATAATTACTACAAATACATTTAAATTCTATCACATATATATATATATATGACTGAGTCAATACCACAACCACAAACAACCTAACATTCTATTATATAACTTATGGAAGTCTGTGGCTGAATTTTGTGTAATATACTAGATTACAATTTATTTGCCCTGATTCAGAATTTTCTGAGTCAGGACCAACAACAAAATGAAATTTATGGTTTTATTTACATAAATATTTATAACACAATGGATCTTCTGTCCATACAAAGGGCTATTATAATCAAATTATATTTAGGTATTTCTCTACACTGGGTGACACTGATAACTAACGGTGGGGTGGGGTGTTGACATCATTCCCCTTCTTTATTTTAGTATCTTTTGGAAAAATTATTTAATAATCAAAGATTTTATGTCTATGTTAAGAAAGTCCGTTGATGACCGTTGAAGTGCCGACACATAGGCACTTAACTGTAGGTGGATAGTAGATATGATGCTGACAATTTCTTTTCGTTCACTTGAATGACCAGACTGACACAGTCCCTGGTGTAGAATAGTATAGTAGACTGCTTGGTCGAATAAAGTTTCACTTCTCTCTCTCTTTCTAGAAAAATCACCAGGGTCCTGGTACCACAGTAGCACCAGAACAAAAAAAACTGAAACAAGGTTATGATTCTGTACAACATGTCTACAATAACATTCCACAAGTAATACATGGCATAATTCAATGAAAGAAAAGGGTCAGATCTCTCTGACCACCCCATGTCAACCATTTTCTTCTGAGATAACAACTCATACCAGTGCTCCTGTTCTTTTCCCTAATGGCTACAACGCCTCTGATACTGCAACAATGATTCTGTCCCATACAATTTTGTGGGTTAGCCTTCCCACTGGTAACTGTGGAAATGATTTTAAATTATACAACTCATGTCAATTTTTACTGCTTCTGTGCAACACCACAGGCCCTGCATAAGACTGCTGGGGACTTCTGTACTCAGTCGTAACGCCTTCCCAAACAAGCAGTATCTCATACACCAAATTTGGTTGTAATAATAAGGTTAATAAAGTCATTCTTACTACAATTCAAAGAAATGTCACAAACATACGTTGACTGGCATTAGCATTAAGGTACGTTTAGACTGCCAAGAATTATTATTTCACTCTAGGCACTACTGTTCTCAACGCAGCTTGCTTTCAAAAACTTCTGTATTAACTGGCGACAAGCCTTTGCTTGCTTTTGCCAATATTATCAGACCGGCCCAATCAGCGAGGGTCTAGCTTTTTTAATTCAAAATTTAAAAAAACAAAAGCCAAACTCCAAACTTCTAGGAGTGAGGCTTCAAATATATTTAGCTTTTTTGCCTAACCAATACCCTCCTTCCTATACTCTTCTATCAACCAATCGGATTTGAATCAATCTAATGCCTCTTTTTTAAACTTGCGTCCCCAACTAACGTAATGGATAAATGAGCAAAAACAACAGTCTTAGCGTTCGTAGACATATAGGATTATTTCAATATCTTGGCTAATAATTAGACTACCATATATATTTAAATATATTATTGCTTAGGAGATCCTAAGCTATCTTTATATATGATTTTTATGGCTATATTATTTGTCGTTTAGATTTTCAGTTTTGTCACTGTTAATCGTCAATTTCATCTTTTCCATAAGTCGGCAATCTTTTCCCCTCCCTCTCTCATTTTTTCCCATTCAAATAAACCAACTAGTTGTATTACGTCAGAAATACACTAGTCGGCGAAAATGGAACACTGTCCGTGTGTTTATATGTTCTGGCTTGTCCAACAGAGAGGTTATAGTATTAGTCCCGCGTGCAGAGCGAAGAGGGGTTTTTGCCAAGCGTTGGTAGTGTTGGCGTTAATTATTACTATCGTTTCGTTCTTGCTACTGGAAAATGTCCGAGTTACTACTAATTTGAGCGTTAAAGTTAAAATATTACGTTAATTCAGACGGTAGGTTGGTGTCACAGTTCTGGCAGATCGTTAATTGTAATGTCTCAAAACCGAAACTAGGAAAGCGGGTTAGATTTTACAGTGGGATCGTTTTTATAAGCATTTCCTCTGCACCAAAGGCAGCGCTTTACTGGCGTAGAGACGACTTTAAGCAGACACTTACGGTCGGGTATTATTTATTATCATAGGACCAAAATCTTACTGAATTTAGCGATTATCTCACAGAATTCGCTACACACCTCCCTTCCTAAAACATGCATTTACTGCAGGTTCTAATCTGTGAGATAACTTAGCGCAAATGAAGTCCTACATGTTTTTCTGATTTTCATCACAAGGATGTCTACTCAAAAAATCGGCACCCACGTTCTGAGAGCCGGGAATATATTCAATCATAAATGAATAGGGCTGTAATAGTAATCTCATCTCATCTCATAATCAGAACCTCTTCTACCTCGTGAAACGAGGTGTAGAGGGGATCCAAGTGCACAAGGCCCATGAGTGGGACATGTAATCGAAGTGACTTGGCAAATAGGTGATTAGCCCATTGTGCCCGAACTTGCCCTCATGTGTACTCATATTCGCTATAAAACCTCCGAACCATCGAGACGTCATTCCAGCCAAAATGGACAGAGCCTCACATACCCGAAGGTTTCGATGGATGTCCTTCCTCATCTGCACAAAGGCATTTATAGAGGAACTCTCAGGACCCGTAGGTCTGAGGAAAGGAGCAAATCTAAAAACAGGCACAGCAGTCTTTGGTACTGGGAGGTCTCCACTCAGATTATTAAGATGTAATAGTAATGACCATCTTAATAATCTGGCATTTTCATGCTTTGCCTGTGATAAGAATACGAGAGGCTGATGATCTGTTTGGACCACAAATGTCCTACCATACAGATAGATCTGGAATTTTTTTATAGCAAATATTAACGCTAAACATTCCTTTTCATTTGTTGAATAAATTTTTTCCGCTTTGTTCAACTTGCGGCTTGCATAAGCGACTGGGTACAATTCCCCGTCTTGTGAGGCGGACCTTTGCAACAATGTAGCACCTAGGCCCACATTGCTTGCGTCACTTCTCACGACAAATTATTGATTCAAGTCAGGCAATTTCAATACCGGCCTGCTTGTAAGTTTTTCTTTTAACTCTTGGTATGCTAATTCACACTGTGCTGACCAATTAATTTTATCAGGTTGTCCTTTACGTGTTAAATCCGTCAGAGGAGCACATATAGAGTTAAAGTGTTTAATGTACTTTTTGTAGAAACCACACAACGATACAAAAGATCGCACATCTTTTTTTGTTTGTGGCCTCGGTGCTCTTTTCAATTTTTCCAGATTCTTGGGGTCAGGGGTCATGCTACCCTGATGTACGGTATGCCCCAAGAATTCCAACTCTTTACATCCAATACAACATTTTGTTGGTCTAGCAGTCAAGTTAGCCTCTCTAAGTCTATCAAACAGCATATTCAAAGAGGTAACATGTTCCTCAAATGTTTCAGTAGCGAACAAGCGAACGAACGAACGAACTTTATTTTCGAAGGGTTAAGAATTGGGCGCGCAGGCCCGTCTAACATTCTGCCCTTTCACTCTCATTAATCTTGCATACTATATCCTTTTATTCCCACGTATTACTTTAAGCATTAATTTAAAGGCATGCAACATTATAAAGTTAACATAACAGCATTCATTTACAGTTTACAATCATAATAAAAAATTAGTAGGTTTTTTTTTTAAAAAAGAAACAAGATAGTGACTGAAGAAAAATAATAATAATAAAAATAAAATAATATAAACAAAACAATAAATAAATAAGTTATGTATACCGACACTCACTTATGCGGTCAAAACGTCTAATCTGTAGTATTTTTGAATGTGTCATCAATCCTCAATACAAAAATTACAAAAAACACATTCTCGCTTACATCCATACATTCTTGGCGGAAATTGAAATAATAATAATAACACTTTCTAGCGCACTTCTGTAGCAGAAAAAGTCTTTCAGCAGTTTAAAAAAAAAAAAATTATATCTGCATGTACATGACCCATTTAAGCAAACGGAAACATTCACATCTCTAAAGTACAGTGGTATGCGGGTACATTCTCACATACATTACATTATATAATAGTAGTACATGGATATAAAACAAATTATTCCCATTAAAAACGAGCGGAAGAGGAAAAGAAATGTTGACCTATGGATGAGATGTTGACAGGCAAATGATGTTTCTATGGGGGTAGATAATCAGTGTTTAGGAAGTGTTTGAAAAGTGCTTTGTTAAATGAATATTGTGTAGGTAGGCTTTTTAGGTGGTGTGGAAGGCTGTTCCATAAGTAGGCTCCAGAGTAGGCTAGACTCTGTTTGAACAGGTCGATCCTAGGTTTGGGCAGACGTAACTGATGTAATTGTAGTCCCTCTCTTCTACTGGTTTGAAACAATGATCGTAGGTACGGCGGAGCATTGTTTGATAGAATTGCGTGAGTCAGCTTGGCTTTGTTGTAGAGAAGACGTTTTTTCAGGGACAGTATTGTGGGTTCTTTTCCTGTCCTTGTGTGTGATATCGTGCGATTATCGGTGATCAGACGTATTGCTCTCTTATACAGGGAGTGCAGTCTCTTTGAGGTGGAAGCAGGGCAACCATCCCGTAGTGTAGAGCAGTAATCTAGATGTGTCTGTATATGTGAGGTGTAGAACAATAGTCTAGTGTCTGCGACTAAGAAGTGTTTTATTTTGGCTAGCTGGTACGTCTTTTGAGCCCAGTGTTTGGTTAAATTCCGTACATGGGAGTTCCACGTTAAGTGCTGGTCAATCGTGATTCCTAGAACTTTGTATTCTGTTACATGTTCAATTTGTATTGATTCCGCGTGTACCTGTAGCGATCTTTTGGTGCAGTTTAGGAGTTTCTGTCTGGTGGTAATCAACATAGATTTCGTTTTTGCTGTGTTTAATGGCATACGATTCATATTACTCCATTTTGTTAGATTGTCTACATCGCATTGAAGAGTCATTTCAAGTGTCACGCAGTCATTGTCACTAGTGTAGATAGTACAATCATCTGCAAAGAGGTCACATGTTGAATATTTTAGATGTAGTGGTAGGTCGTTGATGAACATTGCGAAGAGTAGGGGCCCAAGAATAGAACCCTGCGGTACTCCTGTATCTATCTTCGAGAAATCTGATGTCGAGTTGTTGTGAAGCACTAACTGTTGTCGATCTCCCAGGAATGATTTGATGATGTTTAGTGGATTAGGGCCTATTCTGAGGGTTTCCAACTTTTGAACCAAGATAGTGTGGTTAATCATGTCAAATGCTTTTTTGAAGTCAACAAAAACAGCACCACCTAATTTTCCATCATTTACGTTCGACAGCCAGTTATCTGCCATTTTGGTGAGAGCTGTGTGACAGGAATGTTTGGGTCTGAAACCTGACTGGCTCTCAATAAGCAGTTTGTTTGTTGTTAAGTGTTGAAATGTGGTGTTGTAAATGTGTTTCTCTAGTGGTTTTGAAAGAGATGATAGAAGGGATATTGGTCTGTAACTGTTGGGATAGCTATGTGAGCCAGATTTATAGAGAGGATACGATAAGAATATCATCCATGAAATTCGAGATGCATGGATTTTTCAGGGGATCCAACAATTTTCGCATCATCCTCGAAAACACACTCGGGGCATTTTTCAACCCAAACGGCAACATGTTGAACTCATAATGGCCTTCCGATGTGCTAAAGGCTAAATAAGGTCGAACCTCAGGCTTTACAGGAATTTGATAATAGTCTTTGCTATGATCCACCTTAGAAAAATATTTTGCCTTGTTCAGCCTGGCAAATAGTTGATTTGTATCAGGAAAGGGATCCACCTGACCTTCTGTGACAGCATTCAGTTTCCTGTAATCTATGCCCAGTCTATGTTCCCCAGATGGTTTTCGCAACAAAACCACACTAGAGCTGTAAGGAGATTCACTGTGAGAAATAATCCCTTCTTGTAACAAATAATCTATCTCCTCTTTCGAAGCTTTTTCCTTAGCGAAAGGAATAGAATAGGGCCTCATACAGATGGGTCTAGTAGTTTCATATCATATTCCAACAAATTTGTGTGCCCCGGCTTATCCGTTAACACGTCTGTATGTTTCTCTAGGACCTTTTGAACCTGCTCCCTCTGTCCTGTTGTCAGATAAGTACTGATCTTCACCTGTGCAAACGTTTCACTGGGCTTCAGTGGATACTCAAAAGAGGTGAGCGGTTCATTTTTCATTTCGGTTGCGATAGACAAGGCCATTAAGTGTGTTGCTTCCTGGATTTGCCTGTCCAGATATTTCTTCACAAGGTTCACATTATAGACTTTTTCCTTTCCCTTCTTGTCTATCTTATAATTTGTTCTGGATTCCTTTTCCAAAACTGTATGTGGACCTTGCCATCCGATCTAAAGTTTATTGCTGCTGCCGGGCAATAAAAGAAGCACCTTCTCCCCTACAGCAAGCTCCCTATCCTTCGCTTTTTTATTATAATAAGCAGCATGCTTTTTCCTGGCTTGTCTCAAATTATCATTTGCCAGTTTCCAACTAGTTTTTAAACGAGTGGTCAGTTCGTTCACATATTGATATGATGAGGTAACAGTCTCTTCTGCCTTCTCATCGGTCCATGTCCTCAACAAGGTTACATGTGGACCTTTAATTTTGCTGACTTATTTTGCATGGTACCTGTATGGTCCCTGACATTGGAAACCTTATAGTGAGGACGTTTCTTCCTTGTATCATCACTCACAAATCGTCCACTACCAATTCGTTTCTTTGGGTTTTCTCCCCACTTTAATTTCATTGTGAGAGATCTTCTCTCTCTTTTATCTTTCCCCAGTTCACATAATTCCGACTGAGGGATTGTCGGCTTATTCTGGGTTACAACTCTTTGTACTCGCCGCATAGTTGCCATTTTAATACATTCAAGCGAAGACTGTGTGTGAAAAGGGGGCTCCCATTCCACTTTGTCTGCTTTATTATAATTATTTTTCCTTTCAGGCCTAAGTTTGCCCCGTGGCGTGTCTAGGTCCTGATAATTTTTTCCACTTGTGGGTGTTCCCTCATGAAATATGCCACAGTCTTCTACAAAATTCTCAATAATTATCTTTACATCTGGCAAGTAATATTTTTGAGAAACCTTCTGGCAGATTGTACCTACTTTCTCGTGGTCCCCATCTTTTCCAACATGTAAGCTCCTTATTACATCTGCCCTAAACATCTTGGGAAGTACCAGTTGTCCGTGACCATTTGAATCAGTTCCGGCCTTCCTATATAACAATTTATTCTTCATATAAAATTCTCCTTTCCTTGGAGGTGTGTGGCAGGTACGCAATTTTTTAAAGCACTGCTTCAGTGACCTATCTTCAGCCTGTGCCTTCCTCATCTCTTCCGGGTGAGTATTTATTAGTTCATCTTCTTCCTTTCTGGATTGTGAATGGGTCTGGACTGCTGCCAAAACCACAGGTCTCTTGGGATCCCCCAAGAAGACATAACGGCACACCAATATTAGAGGGTAGATGGGTGCGTCTAACACTGCTGCTCTGATTACTCCTTCCACATAGCGAGTTTTCACAGTTATCCTGGCATTGGGAAGTGTCATAAGTGGTATGTCCTTGGTCGCCCCTTGTATCTCCACTGTTTCTGTGGTATACTGATCCGGGTTCACCAAGTGCGCACTCATCACAGAATCAAAATCCAAACCGGTATGGTAAAGGCACCTAATGGTGACTCCATTACATACCATATCCTCACACACTGGGGGTGATAAGGTTCCTGCTGTCCAGTAGGTTTTACCTTTACTTCCTTTTTCCCCAACTTCATAGCAGCAAATCCAGCAGGTTTCCTGTTACATACTTTGGTGTCATGTCCTTCCCTCTTACACCATCTACAATATAATCTACCTTGGTGAAAAGGTTTTCTTTCCTTAATTTTTTCCTGTCAGCGAATTGTGGGTTTTTATTTTTATAATCATTGCGTGGCCTATCAAAATTTTGCTTACCCTTGTTACCTTGATCTTTGTTGTCAAATCTGTTAGAGTTTTGTGGAGCCTTATAATTGTCTACATGTTTCTTTTTGGTGCCAGCTACCTTTGCCTGGGCTGCCTGATACCTCTCAGCGACATTAAGTAACTCACCCAGCCTCTCTGCACCCTGTTCCATGAGAAACATTCTCAAGTCTGGAGCCATGGACTCTCTCAATTGCTCAATAAAGATCATTTCTTTAAGATCTTGGGTTTTCCCCAGAGCAGTACATTTCTCCAAGTACGTCTCTAAACGTGCAGAGAACTGGTGATAAGTCTCACCCGACAGTAGCTTGGCATTTCTAAACTTTTTCCTGTAAAATTCACCATTCTTTTCATATCTTAACAAAAAAGCCTGCTTTAACATGTCATAGATTTCTTAGTCAACCCTACTTATTTTTGAGAAAACTTCATAAGCTGTTCCACTAAGACCTTTGGATAACTTCCAGCTCCATCTTTCTTTTTCTAGCCCATACGTTGTAGCTTATACCTCATATCTACTTAAATATGATTCAATATCATCATTTTTTTCAACAAAATAATCTAAGTGGAACCCCATAGCTGAGTTAGAGGCCCCCTGACTAGCAGTAGCATCAGAGGTAGAGGGGCTGTGACCATTTTCAGGAACATGGCCTTGCAACTCTAACTCCCTTAGTCGCAACTCATGCTCCCTTTGTAATCTTTTATCTTCTGCTTCTGCTTCCCTCTCGGCAGCCAATCTCTTTTCTTGTGCTTCCCTTTGCAGTCGTTTTTCTTCTGCCTCAATTTTTCTCTCCTCCAACTGGAGCCTCTTGATCTCAGCCTCTCTATCAGCCTCAATTTGTAAACGTTTTATTTCTTTATTAGCCTCTCTATCTAACTCTAATTTCATCTCCCTAGCATCTTCTAACTGCATTCTCCTCTCTTCAGCTAACCTATGTTCTCCCCTAGCAATGAACTTATCACATTCTGAGGTGACATAGTCAATCAAGACTTGACCCTCCATGTTCATGTCTCTGGCAGTCTGCACAGCAGCAGATCTGAACTTTGCCAAATCAGCCATATTTTATCAAGCAACGTTAACAATATACTAAGGTACCTTATTTATTCTAATTAAACAACAACTACAAGCACCAACAGTTCATCCACTATTTAAATTCCACCAAAGAATACTTTTAATTTTATTATATGGGATTCCTATACATGAATTAGGGGAAGTTTACCTAATGAAAAGTTCAAATCTCGGACAAGACTACCAATATATGTGGTGGATTTGATGTTAATAGATGTTATCAATCAATATTTCTAGTCTACTGAATGAGGTCAGCTGTGAAGGTCCCTGATTATAACAAATTTTGGGTTGAGTTAACAGGGTACCTTTCTGCTACCACCTTATGACCTCAATCATACTTATTCTGGACTAGTATGTATTATAGCTACGTATAATGTGTAGGGTTATGCAAGTGTGTAATGTAGTGTAAGTATAATTACTACAAATACATTTAAATTCTATCACACACACACACACACACACATATATATATATATATATATATATATATATATATATATATATATATATACATATATATATATATGACTGAGTCAATACCACAACCACAAACAAACTAACACTCTATTATATAACTTATGGAAGTCTGTGGCTGAATTTTATTTTTACAATTTATTTGCCTGATGTAATTAAATAGGTTTTATATTACTAGATTACACATTTTTTGCCCTGATTTAGAATTTTCTGAGTCAGGACCAACAACAAAATGAAATTTATGGTTTTATTTACATAAATATTTATAACACAATGGATCTTCTGTCCGTACAAAGGACTATTATAATCAAATTATATTTAGGTATTTCTCTACACTGGGTGACACTGGTAACTAATGGTGGGGTGGGGTGTTGACATCATTCCCCTTCTTTATTTTAGTATCTTTTGGAAACATTATTTATATAATCAAAGATTGTATGATTAGACACACATTGTTAGTAAACTATGTTAAGAAAAATCCGTGGATGAAAATAATTACGTACGGAAAGAGTTGAAGTGCCGACACATAGGCACTTAACTGTAGGTGGATAGTAGATATGATGCTGACAATTTCATTTCGTTCACTTGGATGACCAGACTGACACAGTCCCTGGTGTAGAATAGTATTGTAGACCGCTTGGTCCAATAAAGTTTCACTTCTCTCTCTCTCTCTCTCTAGTAAAATCACCAGGGTCCTGGTACCACAGTAGCACCAGAACAAAAAACCCTGAAACAAGGTTATGATTCTGTACAACATGTCTACAATAACATTCCACAAGTAATACATGGCATAATTCAATAAAAGAAAAGGGTCAGATCTCTCTGACCACCTCATGTCAACCATTTTCTTCTGAGATAACAACTCATACCAGTGCTCCTGTTCTTTTCCCTAATGGCTACAACGCCTCTGATACTGCAACAGTGGTTCTCTCCCATAGAATTTTGTGGGTTAGCCTTCCCACTGGTGATTGTGGAAATCATTTTAAGTTATACAACTCATGTCAATTTTTACTGCTGGTGTGCAACACCACAGGCCCTGCATAAGTCTGCTGGGGACTTCTGTACTTAGTCGTAACGCCTTCCCAAACAAGCAGTATCTCATACACCAAATTTGGTTGTAATAATAAGGTTAAAAAAGTCATTCTTACCACAATTCAAAGAAATATCACAAACATACGTTGACTGGCATTAGCATTAAGGTAAGTATAGCTTTGCCCCCGGTCCAGACTGCCAAGAATTATTATTTCACTCTAGGCACTACTGTTCTCAACGCATCTTGCTTTCAAAAACTTCTGTATCAACTGGCGACAAGCCTTTGCTTGCTTTTGCCAATATTATCAGACCGGCCAAATCAGCGAGGGTCTAGCTTTTTTAATTAAAAATTTAAAAAAACAAAAGCCAAACTCCAAACTTCTAGGAGTGAGGCTTCAAATATATTTAGCTTTTTTGCCTAACCAATACCCTCCTTCCTATACTCTTCTATCAACCAATCGGATTTGAATCAATCTAATGCCTCTTTTTTGAACTTGCGTTCCCAACTAACGTAATGGATAAATGAGCAAAAACAACAGTCCGTCCGTCTTAGCGTTCGTAGACATATAGTATTATTTCAATATCTTAGCTAATAATTAGACTACCATATATATTTAAATATGTTATTGCTTAGGGGATCCTAAGCTATCTTTATATATGATTTTTATGGCTATATTATTTGTAGTTTAGATTTTCAGTTTTGTCACTGTTAATCGTCAATTTCAACTTTTCCAAAAGTCGGCCATCTTTTCCCCTCCCTCTCTCATTTTTTTCCCCATTCAAATAAACCAACTAGTTGTATTACGTCAGAAATACACTAGTCGGCGAAAATGTGTGTTTATGTGTTCTGGCTTGTCCAACAGAGAGGTTATAGTATTAGTCCCGCGTGCAGAGCGAAGAGGGGTTTTTGCCAAGCGTTGGTAGTGTTGGCGTTAATTATTACTATCGTTTCGTTCTTGCTACTGGAAAATGTCCGAGTTACTACTAATTTGAGCGTTAAAGTTAAAATATTACGTTAATTCAGACGGTAGGTTGGTGTCACAGTTCTGGCAGATCGTTAATTGTAATGTCTCAAAACCGAAACTAGGAAAGCGGGTTAGATTTTACAGCGGGATCGTTTTTATAAGCATTTCATCTGCACCAAAGGCAGCGCTATACTGACGTAGAGACGACTTTAAGCAGACACTTACGGTCGGGTATTATTTATTATCATAGGACCAAAATCTTACTGAATTTAGCGATTATCACACAGAATTTGCTACAAATAACACATTTCAGCAGACACCACCGCTGCTACAACGTGTGAATGCTTGGTGCAGGCTTCGCTCAAGGGGACCAGCAACAGTGGCGAATCTATACGCACTAAGGAGCGCAAATAACAGCATCAGTTAACCATTTACAGTTGTTAAGAATGGAGCGTAACGAACCCAGTTATTTTGCCTCAGGCAGCAGCCCTTCTAACCAGTCTGCCACTCCACGCTCACAGAGATAAGGGTAATTAAAAAGAAGAAGAAAAAAAAAGCGTAAGAAGAAGATAGAAAGGTAGAGGAGTGAGAGATCATGATAGAATGAAATGTTTATTAGACGTCGGTCATACGGTAATGAGGAGGACTGCGGTAAAACGATTAGGTAAACACCGCTATCATTCGGTTCCTTAAATCTGATGATAATAATATACAAGTCTGTGAATGGCTTCGACAGCACAGGTTCCGCTGGCTTGATTATGTACGCTGTATAGATAATGTTCTTCTTCTTCTTCGTCGTTCGCTCTCAAATAACCACATCTTTCTCTCTTATAAGTGTGGCAGCCTGTGTTAGGTTTCTCTCATCACCATACAGTTTCTCTCATCACCATACAGTTTCTCTCATCACCATATAGTTTCTCTCATCACCATACGGTTTCTCCGTCAACTGGGTTGGAGAAGGCCACCCTGCCACCCTGCTCTCCCCTCATGGAGTCGACAGTTTTGGAGTATATGTTCTACTGTCTGTTTGTCCTACCCGCATGGACACTCATCTCTCTGTCCTCCACACATGGACACTCATCTCTCTGTCCACTTTTCATTTTGTTGAACAGATGGTATCTGAGTCTACAATGGCCAGTTCTCAGTCTGAAAATTATCACTTTATGTTTTCTTCATTCATTCATTTATAACCCTCCACTCCCAAAGGAGCATAGGCCTTCAACAAACAGATGCCAAGTCCTCCTGTCACGTGCCATCATCTCAAGTTCTTTCCACGTTCTCCTTATCATTTTCACCTCTGTTTCCAGCTCTCTTCTCCATGTGCTTCTTGGTCTCCCTCTGCTTCTCTTGCCCTGGGGGTTCCAGAACAAGGACTGCCTTGTAATGCTTTCAACAGGTTTCCTCAGTGTGTGTCACATCCATCGCCATCGTCTTCTTCTCATCTCTTGTTCCACTGGCAGTTGTCTAGTTCTTGTCCTCAGTTCCTCGTTGGTAACCTTGTCATACCATTTTAATCCCTCTATTCTACGCAAGCACCCATTTATGAAAGTCTGTAGCTTTTTGGTAGTTGTCTTTGTTGTTCTCCATGTCTCAGAGCCATACAATAGGACTGACTTCACATTTGAGTTGAAGATTCTTATTTTCGTGTTGGATCCGATTTCTCTTGATCTCCATGTATTTCCCAATGCAATGAAAGCTCCTCTTGCTTTTTGTATTCTTATT
The DNA here is from genome assembly GCA_024509875.1 of Oreohelix idahoensis. Taxonomy (NCBI): domain Eukaryota; kingdom Metazoa; phylum Mollusca; class Gastropoda; order Stylommatophora; family Oreohelicidae; genus Oreohelix; species Oreohelix idahoensis. The sequence goes on along the minus strand of JAMPIV010005170.1, from coordinate 228,783 downwards.
TTGATATCACTGTCTGTCCCTCCAACTTTGTCTATATTGCTGCCAAGATATGTGTACGATTCTACATCTTGTATTGGTGCTTCTTCCAGTTCAACCCTGTTATCATTACCTGCATTTATTCCCATTATCTTTGTCTTTTCCCTGTGTATTTTCAGACCCAATTGCTGTGACCTCTGATCGAGTGTTTTCAATTTGTCCTGCATCTGATTACGGTTATGGGACAGAAGAGCTAAGTCATCAGCATAATCCAGATCATCCAACAGATATGTTACATATTTTAACAATAACATGAAAGCCGATAACAGAATCTCCTGCTTTAGCAATTTTGTCTTTAAAACAGGGCTCTTTTGGTTTGATGAAAAACTTGTTATAGTTCAGAGTTTTGCTTTTGGCTTCGAAGTTTTTCATGTGCTTCTGTGTGCTTGTATGTGTCAATAAAGCTGTTTTGTTGTCATTAGTTAATGTACAGGAACAGACTGTACAAATCGCAGCATAGCGATTGCCAGAGTCCGGCTTTATACAATCCTTTAGTTCGCTGTCTGTTAGCCATGTCTCACAAAAAGCCTGCTGATACCATGGCTTAACTTTTTTACGCAGTGGCGTGTGTGTCGTCATGCTGCTACAACTACCTAGCGTACCTTCATCATCGGTTAAGTCTAAAATTTAAAAAAAAGGATACTTTTAAACACATCGCAAAAAATGACTAAGTATTGTAGATGACAGCCATTAACAGAATAACAGGAAATAGATAGCTGACGTAAACGAGTAAAAAAATCAACGTCATTGATGTGGTTAAAACCAAGAATTAAATTTAAGTGGAATAAAAAATATAAAGCACATAATTGTTTACATTTAATTATAATATAAATATAATGTATAATGCTCAGTGCACAGAATATACATACATTGTAAATGTCAATTGTCAAATATACCCAGATTAATGCAGATTTGGGAAAAAAAATACCCAGACGGAACCCAAAAATCCCAGATCTACTATAAATACCCAGCTGTGGCAACACTGCTCTTCATTTTTTTTTTTTTAAGTGAAATTTATTTGCTTCCTTTTCAATGTACAAATCGTGTTTATTTTACAAAGTGAAATACATGGAAAGTACATGGACAAGTTTTCAATTTAAAATCATGAGCATTTTACACACAGGAAACATAATAAAAGGTTACATGGCAACATCAAAACTCCTCTGTTCTCGCAAGTACTTTTGTACACATGCAAACCCAAGTGATAGAATTTATGTGTTTGTGACAAGGGCTTTGGTATGTATAAATCCCGAGAAACAAATGTGAGAAGGAAAAGAAACAGGATGTGTAGTATTGGTGCACGTATGTCTAACCATATACATACATATTCTAAGAAACCCATATTCAGTACATTTCTTTAGATACTAATATTAATGAAGGCTTCTTAGTATGACATACTTTGGGAGAAGAGCGATAAATAAAAATCGCACGCGTGCACGCACACGGTGAAAAGAAAGGTAGGACTGTATTCTGAAGATAAGGCGGTACAAGCTGGTTTTTGGAAACAATGAAGCCTTGGATGCTTCATTTGGACAGTTTGGCTGACAGGACAAAGGATACGTGAAAATTTTGTCTGGGCGAGGTATTGAAAGCCCCCGGGTTCAAAGTATAGTGGCCAATTGTGTGCTGGCAAGTTGAGCACACAGCCTTGAGCCATAAAGGCGGATAGGCGCACCGGCATTTCGAGATAGGTACAAAAGGTAGTTTGTAATCATGTTCCCTAAAGCATATCCAATTTGAAATTCCAAAACATGTTCAATTTACAACATACAACAAAATACATTCATAAACTGTAAATACAAGGTGAGGAAAGTAAAATACTAAAGTTGGGCATTTCTGTACATTCATGAAAAATTGACTGTGTCCATAAATAATTTCAAGGTGAAATGGAGGGAGGGGGGGGGGGGGGGGGCACCCCAAAGTTGAAAACATATTTATATTCGTGCAAAAATTTGCACGATACTTGTATTTTTTTTTTTTGGTTTTAAGTGAACTTTATTTTCATTTCTTTGCAATGTTACAAAACCGTGTACATGTTACAAAAATTGAAAACATTGAAAATACATTTTAAATATTCCATATGGACACTCGTACATACTCTCACTTCCATTTGCACACTTAAACAGTAAATATAAATAATTAAACATTTCAATTTACAAAACTATGTGCATTTTACAAAAAAAGAATGTGATAAGTATAAATTATAAATTACATATAAAATAACACTCGTGCGTATTCAACCTTTCATTTGCACATTTAAATGTTCAATTTTCAGGGTTAAAACATTTTAAACGAAATAGGGGAATTTTTTTTTCTTTTTTTCCTCGCATGAGGTCACATATTTTTTCCTCGCATGAGGTCGCATTGTCCCCGCCCCAAACCCGGCTCTGGTCAAGACCACATGTCCTAACACAAGAAGACCCAATGACAAAATGTGTCACCTAGTGATCTTCTGTGTTCTCACACAAGAGACCTAATGACACATGAATGTCATTGTACCGGTCCCTGTGTCTAGACACATGATCCTAGCCAAAAGCCGGATATTAGGCCGTTGGGTTTGCTAGGAGCATTATAAATGCTAAAGCCGAAATAGGGGAATTTTTTTTTTTCCTCGCATGAGGTAGCATATTTTTTCCTCGCATGAGGTCGCATTGTCCCCGCCCCAAACCCGGCTCTGGTCAAGACCACATGTCTCAACACACAAAGACCCAATGACACCATGTGTCATTGTAGTGGTCCTCTATGTTCTCACACAAAGGACCTCATGACATAAATGTCACTACTGGTCCCTGCGTCTAGACACATGATCCCAGCCAAAGGTCGGATCTTGGGCCGTGGGGTCTTCACAGCATTATTCGTGCTGGGTTTTTCCGAAATAGGGGAATTTTTTTTTTCCTCGCTTGAGGTCGCATATTTTTTCCTCGCATGAGGTCGCATTAGTACCCGCCCAAACCCGGCCCTGGTCAAGACCACATGTCCCAACACAAGAAGACCCAATGACAAACTGTGTCACTGTAGTGATCTTCTGTGTTCTCACACAAGAGACCTAATGACACATGAATGTCATTGTACCGGTCCCCGTGTCTAGACACATGATCCTAGCCAAAAGCCAGATATTAGGCCGTGGGGTCTTCACAGCATTATTCATACACGTTGGCAAATTATGACTGAAAAGAGAATTAGTGGGAAAAAAATAGAATTTAGACAGTGAAACAGGTTGGATATATAAAATGGCATTACACTGTGTTTAGCACGGTCACAGTCAGAAGTATTGATGACAAACGGGTTAGGTGACAACAACCTTCTCACTTGACGAGATGACATCAAGAGATGAACACGAAATATAAATATATGATATCAGATTCATTCGTTTAGTTCTCTCATCAATGAACTTCTTCTTCTTCGTACACTCTCAGACGTCTACTTGAATGTTTTCAAAGACAGCAGTAGTCAGTTTGAGGCTATTTGAATCAATGAACCAAACAGCATACCTCTATAAACAAGAGCCACGTGACTGTTTTAGTTGGTTTCTTTTCATTCTCTTCCTTTATTGTTATTTATTTTCTGTTTTATTTATTGTCCTTAAATACACAACACAGGCACGAGCTGGCAAACGTTCAACGTCCATCACTGGCAACCCTCATTGCGGAGATGACACTTAATCTAATCTGATATGTGTGACGTCTTACTAATACTCATTTAAAATCGTTACTTAAAACAGAAACAACCTGCGTCTGATGGGTGAGGTGGGGGTGTAAGATTCAAATTATTTCGGCCCTGCCCAGAAACATCTTTACATAACGTTTACTATAAAAATCAAATACGCTTAACAGTTTTTTTGTTTTTTGTTTTGAAACGCACTGTCTTTTTTTTTAATACTTTTAATGTCCAATGCAGTGCCTGGTCTGGACTTTGCTATTTTAATTTCTGGTCTTTTTTCGACGTGTCTGCGTTTTTGGGTTAAAAATAAAAGAACATAAAAATTGAAGCAAGGTGCTAGATAACAGATAATACCATAATTGTACCAGGAATATAAGACGGGGAAAAAAGAACAGACAATAATTAACAGGAAACGAAGACAAAGGAAGGATAGGCGTCGTTAACAAATGACGTCACGCAATTTTTGTAATTTTTACATACCCCCCTCCCCCCACCCTCCCTTCCCCGCGTCACACCTTGTCACAAAACCCAGACCTCACTTTGTGTGGCGTCACAAATCCCCCTCACAAATCCCCCCCCCCTTTCCCCCATTTTGAAAGAAATTGTGTTTAATTCAGAGCTGGAGCGCGGAGCAGTAGGGCAACAGGTTTGTAACGGGACCTGGAGCGGAGTCGGAGCACTGAAAATCTTACTTGCTCCACTGCTCCAGTTATATTTATTTTATTTTCAATCTAAAATGAATGATATAATGATAAAAGTATACATAAAAATCAAACATTTAATATGTGTGTTTTATTGCAAACCTGAATTAGGTTTTTTAGGGTTAATTGAAGAGTCCCAGAAGACTGGCAAAAAGCCGTATAATACCAATCTGACAAAAGTGTAATTAAAAAGAAATGTGACACATACATAGGTATGTCACTACTACGTCACATATACAAATTATGTGCAAAAATACTTGAGCAAAGAACAAGTCATAAAGGTATCTGAGTCTACAATAGCGAGTTCTCAGTCTAAAAATTATCACTTTTTGTTTTCTTAGTAACGTATAATATAGTTCAGCATTACTGAACTCTGGATGTATCTTCTGTAACTTTCTCTATAGTTATTTCTGATTATTGCTTTTATCTCTTCATATGAAGCCCTGCCTTCTGTTTGAGTTTTCCTTCCTCCCTCTTTGGCAAGTTTATCTGCTTTCTCATTTCCACTTATACAACAGTGGGCAAGGATCCACTGTACTTTTACTGTTTTGAATTCATATCCGGTTTTCATTAGTGTTTCTGCCAGTCTGTCTATTTCATTGTTTTTATTGTTTCTGAGAGCAGTGATGACTGACATGGATGATGGTCGCATCCCCAAAGAAATTTTCAACGGACAACTGGCATATGGCAAAAGAACAAAGGGGCATCAGGACCTGAGATTCAGAGATGTGTGCAAGAGAGACATGAAAGCACTGGACATACATCAAGCAATCTGGGAGAATGAAACTGCAGATTGCATCAAGAAGCGATGCTCCCTACGGTGTCGAAAAGAAGCTCCCACAACAAACAGAAGAGAAAAGAACACGCTGCAGTTAACAGCAGGCAAAAAAAAAAAAAAAACAGCAGCAGATGTCCATCACCTTGGGGGCGCATCATTCCCATAGATATGATTAGAGGCTTCTAATGATTAACTGGGACCAACATTCGCATCTGGTAATTGAATATAGGGCTGGTAAGCTCTTCATATGAAACATATTGCTTCAGAAACTACCACTAAAAGAATACTCCATGCAGGCTTCCTGAAAGAGGTCCAAACTGTAGATTTTGCTCTGAGAGAACAAGAAATGATGATGATGATGACGATTATATTTTGAAAATTATTGACAAAATGATTGGCCAATTCTGTCGGGCGGTCTTCATCAACAATCTCCATTGTGCTCCTAATGGAGCATGGCACCATCACTGCAGCTAGTCCCCTTGCAAGAAGCCTGCTCAAAGCAGGCACAGACTCTTAAACTTGTGGTTTGTGTGGCAACTGGGTTTTCATGATGAGTTTGGCAGCCCCATGCACAACCTTGTACCACGTGCCTGAGCGTGCAGTAGTACTATTTGTGACGGATCGCCTCCCCTGCTTTGCCGTAGTGGTCCACCAGTGGCCAAAACGTAAGAGTATCTTAAATGTGTCGTCAAAGGTGTCTACCTTCGCACAAGATTACTCTTGGCAGAGTTGTAGATAGAAGGGTAAAGACGCTTCTATCTCAAGGGAGTGTCCATAACATATTTCCGAAGTAAAAAACAATGCGGAATTGGCTGACCAATTGCTAACTTATTATCGGTCCGCAGCCTTTTATGAAGATTTAAGCAATGGTTATAGCCCGTACAAGTCCCCAGCTGGTGTAAATCCAGCGAAATTCCATTTTTCGAGAAGTAGCTCTATAGAAGTATATATATGTTTAGATATATATGTTAATATATAGAATAGTCTTGCTCATACGTTTGCTTTCACGCGTATAATAACTAAATCAACTATGATTGTTTAGTTTTAACATAACATATAACAAATTTAAAAGTCAATTAGTTTTAACATGTTAAAATAACGATGAAATGGTGATGAATTTTTGATCAGGGTTAAAGTTGTCTTCCTGAAGACTTAGGTGGAGGATATATTTTTTTTTAAATGTCCTGTTGCTGTTCCCTGTAACAAACAACTTAGCTTGTCTAAGTGAGTCCTGCCGCTGTGTTTTCGTCAATTCATCTGTGATAGGGGCACTTCTTCCACAACTTGTCCGATTTAGGCAGCTTGTGTCGATGCTCTTCTTTGGAACGAACGTTTTAGACAAAATCATCATGTAGCATGTCCTTTGCAGAACGTCGCACTCATCACAGCCCGCGCGAAAGACTCTCGATCTCTAGCCAGCCCTCCTGCCTCCTCCATTGTCATGTTTAAGGTGTCTTCAATGTCCTGTGTCCACCGTCGGCTTGGTCGGCCCCTGCCTCGCCTTCCAGGTACCATACCCTCCATCACTGCTCTCTTTAAGCCACTATGACGTTTAATGTGGCCAACATATTTCAGTTTCCGGGACATGATATTGTTTATGCGCCAGTTTTCCTCGATGTTCAGGTCGTGTAGGATGTGTATATTTTTCTTCTTCTTGGTCCAAGATATTCTGATAATTTTTCTGTAACACTTTGCTTCGACCAGCCTCATATATAACCACTAAACAAGAAAACATGTCAAATTCACATTTGTAAAATCACTTGGTCTGGGAAATATTTTGATTCCTCTTATGACGGGTGATCTGATTCCTTAGGACTCCAGTCTTGTATTTATAAAGGCGGGCCTACTTTTTTAAGGTTTACATTTAGAAGAAGGAAGAAAAAAGCAAGAAGACAACGAAGAGTTAGAAGAAGGAATTAAAGGCAAGAAAACAACGAAAAGTTAGAAGAAGGAAGAAATAACAAGAAAATAACGAAGAGTTAGAAGAAGGGAGGAAAAGCAAGAAGACAACGAAGGAAAGAAGAGTAAAAAGGAACAACAAAATAAGAAGAAATAGATTACCATCTGTATTCACATTCTACTAGAACGGTCATCACCAAGAACAGTGTCATTTGCCGCCCCAGTTGGCGTCGTACCACCTGAAACTATAACTAGCGACTCTAGCATGTAGTATTAACTTGTTCAACGTCGCTTCTCATGGATCGGGTGTATGAGATAACTGAATGTCAAGGCGTGTGCGTTATTTTAACTCAGTTTTTGTCTAACTATTGATGTTTATGTCAGAATTATATGTTTCAACTTTTAATTACATGTACCAGTTATACATCCGAGGATGTATGCGACAATGCATTTAACAAATTACCACAAGTCGGGCTTGAACAGCGTCTGTCGCAGTTTACAAAATATATATTTTTGAACAATTTTTGGGTGTTTTGTCGTATGTTTTTTCTTTTCTTTTTTTAATACTGAAGGCTGTTTGTTTTATTTTCACTAATTTTTCTCTGTGAAGTGTGCTATTTATTTTAATGCTGTACTTACTTACTTAGTCGTTCCTCTTCTACTCTGGGGTGTAGAGGTTTGCCATAGAGAACACCATACTATCCTATCGGATGCCTACCTCCTGGCCTGGTTCGAATCTAGCACTCGGTCCTTCAGAGATTGTCTAATGTTGTCCTCCCAGCTAACTCTGGAAGGAGGTCTGGATCCTTGGTTTTTGGTTTCCCAGATCTGTCGTGGTAGCCGATCTTCTTCCATTCTGCAGATATGGCAAAACCATGGTAGTTGGGACTATTCTATCTGGGTCTGCAGGGGCTGGGTTTTGAATGTAATAAAAATTTTTTTTTATCGGCGAACATGAATGGGATCGAACCACCATCGTTTCAGTTCACAGTAGAAACGGTACACCAATATGCCATCTGAAATAATTGTAATTACTCAATCAACCAAATCCCTTTAGCTCCCCAAAGAGCTTAGACCTTCAAGAAACACATGCCAAGCCCTCCTGTCACGTGACCATCAGCTCAAGTTCTTTCCAGTCTTCCACACCTTTCTTACGTCTGTCTCCATTTCTCTTCTTCGTGTGTTTTCTTGTTGTTGGTCTATCTCTACCTCTCTGTCTCTGGGAACTCCGGAACAATGACCACATTGTATTGCTATCAACACGTTTCCTAAATGTGTGTCCCATCTATTGCCAGTGACTGCTTCTCATTTCTTGTCTCGCTGGCACTTATCTGTTGGCACTTGTCTCACTGGCACTTATCTGTTGGCACTTGTCTCACTGGCACTTATCTGTTGGCACTTGTCTCACTGGCACTTATCTGTTGGCACTTGTCTCACTGGCACTTATCTGTTGGCACTTGTCTCACTGGCACTTATCTGTTGGCACTTGTCTCACTGGCACTTATCTGTTGGCACTTGTCTCACTGGCACTTATCTCACTGGCACTTATCTGTTGGCACTTATCTGTTGGCAATTTCATTGTTACTGATTGTTTCAAGTAGCCATGTGGCATAAGGCACCGAACGACTCTGCCCCGTGAAGTTCCCGGGTATTTTTGATGAGATAAAGAAAGAACAGTAATACTGTTATCTCAGGCATGCCGTATGAGGCAACTAATATGAGGAAATGCATGAGGCTGGCAGCCTCATACAGGTAAAACAAATAGCTACAGAACCCACTACTGTAATCACATGTAAGTGTTTGGTGAAAGCTAGCTACAGTGGTGGTTACATGCTCCATTAGAAGTTATGGCGATCTCAAACCCATACAACCATGCGCTAAAAAAAACTTAATTTAGGAACTTCTGACAGGGGTTGTAATTATTGATGGCTGAAAACTCTATCAGCAGCAGGATCAATCAGGCAAAATAACGCTGACGTGGAACAAAATTCGTCACCCCCACAGAACACCCAGACGGTGTTCGTGGACTTTGTGTCCAAGGCATACATTGAATGGGACTTTAACGGTCAACTGGCTCATCGCGTTTTCTTCGATTGAATCACCCAGAACCTCTCGTCTGCCAAGCATTAGGCGCATTATAATATCCCTCTACGAGGATTGACTTATATCCCGTAAATAGACCTGATTAATATTCTATTTTTACATGTGACTGAAACTCTATTTGTAGGTCTACTTATCCCAAAAGGGTGGCTATAACTGCAAGCTGTGTTACATAATAGGGGTTGAAAATTTACTGAAATTCAATCGAAATTATATATTGAAGCACATTAAAAACACACCACCTGTATAATCCAGGAACAGAGTGTGAAATGTAAATATAAGTGTGTACAAGTTTACACATTTGGAATCTTTATTCATTTTCCTATGAATCCATGCTGGTCATTATTTTGTACATTTGATTGTTATGAAATTCATTGCATTCTGTGCAGGCAAGGCAGAAAACCAAAAATGCAACCAATAAAAAATTCATTTACACTATCTTCAGTATCTGGTATGCCCACCGTGTGCTTGCAAACAAGCTAGGCAGTGGCTCCGCATGGAACGCACAAGCCTCTGAAGGAAATTCCTGGGAATCAAGTCCCATTCACGTGTAAGCGCTCTCCACACCGTCGCCAAATCCGCATATGTCCATCAGCAAAGGATATGTTGAATCTGCTCTCGTCTGTGAATTGGACAGCATTCCACTGCAGTCTAGTCCATCTGACATGTTGCTCTGCCTATTGCAGGCGCTGCTGACGATGTCTGTGAGTCAAGTTTGGCCCAACATAAGGTCGTCTTGCAGTAAGGCCTGTATCTCTGAGTCGTCGTATGACTGTCATTCGAGAGACTTGCCCACGTCCACCCACTATTGCTCTTACTGTTTGACTTGCCGGGAGAGAACGATTCCTCAGGTGATTCAGCACAATATGACGATCTTGCGCAGGGGTAGTAACTCGTGGTTGGCCACTCCGAAGTCTATCCCGGGCACTGCCAGTGGTTCCGTAACGTTCATTGAGACGTACAATAGTGCTGTGGTGGCAATTCATCCTTCTGGCAATGGCCCGCGAGCTTATTCCGGTCTCCAACATACCAATGGCTCGTTGGCGGTCGTTTTCAGATAGTCGTGGCATTTCAAGCATATGTACTGGGGATTTTGTCTCAACGGCCTTTTTATACCGAGTATACTGCCACAACGCGTACACATTTTCAGGGTCATAGCTGTTGACAACCGTGTTGCACGTGTAACTTTCATTGTTTTCATGTAGTCTGTACACAAACCCGTGGGTTGAATCAAGCACTTCCCATTCCAACAGTCATTCGCTCTCTACCTCATGACAAACACGGGGAAAATCCATTCCCACATTTTTTTTTTCCAGCTTCTCGGCATCAATATATATAATAGTTGTGCGTTTTTAATGTGCTTCGGTATATATTAATGGGTCTTATGATCTCGTTCGTATCGGCGGGTTGCCGTAAGACGATAACGCCGTAATCCGAGATCTTATTGTATAAACGTGGACACTATCATCTTCTAATACGCCTCATTTCTTGTGTTCGGTCATTTTAAATTCAATCAACAAAACGTGACTCTGATGCCGATGAGTGTAAAAAGTATGAAATGTTTGATGATCGCTGAAGGACAATGCAAAAAGAAGAAGGTAATGCGCGCGCGCGCGCACACACACACACACACACACACACACACACACACACACATACACACACATACCCACAAACACATACATGTACACACTCTCCGTCTCTAACTTTCTTTCAATTTTCACACGCGCACACGCACACACACACACACGCACACACTCACACACAAACACACAAGCACACATATAAAGAAATGGACGAAAAAGAAAACACGACTAAAAATCAGAAGATTAAATATACAAATCAATTAACCGACCAGTTCACACAGCACACTAGCATATCAACCCCCACTCCCCCGAGCGCCACCATCTCCCCCAACCAAAATCAATAAAGAAATAATGAACTAATCTGGACATTTACAAAAAAAATCAACCTACCGTTAGCCGGTTTACGACCCAATCTAACAACAGGTCTAACAATGAACTAACTAATAAAAGTGTTAGATAATCCCATAAACCAGGAAAACTCAAACAAACGGATTTTCAAGTGAACTATATTGCCAGAGTGAGCTGTATGTGTTTCTCGTATACATATATTTTATCTGCCAACCAAAATGCATTATTTTCGACTGCGTGAGCAAAATCATTGAATCCGTTACATCGGGTATTTTGCGACTGAAATTATTAGGTCAGAATAAAGACCAGACTTGTAGGGTTTTGTGATTTTGATTATTTCATCTAATTTGTTTGAACGGTTAAGAAGCTCTTTCGGACAGTGACATAACAGAATGCGATCTGATCGTAAGGTGTGTCCGCCTTGAAACTAGGTTTCCGGCCCCATTAATTTAATGACGATTGTTGAGGGATAGTTTGGCTAGAGCGTTTGATTCTCCAGACAAAGTAACTGCATTAAAATCCTGGTAACGACACCCTCCAGTCTTACTTACTTACTCGTTCCTCCTCTACCGTAAGGTGTAGAGGTTTGGAAGAGTCAGCGTAATACTATCCTATCGGCTGTCTTCCTCCTGGCCTGGTTCCATTCTAGTCCTCGGTCCTTCTTCCATTCTGCATACATGGTCAAACCATCTTAGTTGGGACTGTTCTACTTGGGTCTGCAGGGGTTGGGTTCTTAGGCCTTGACGTATCGTCTGGTTGCGGACCCTCCAGTCTATCAAGCTGAAAATGGATACCTGACTCTGTTCTTGTGTTAGTAAAGGCAAAGGCATCGAGGACAGGAACAGGTCATTCCACCTCATAGCTCTGAGAGTTAACTCTCTAACACTTCACTCCAGTATCTGCGGTGGGTATGCCTTTAACTTTATGTTTTTTTTTTTTACAGTGTAAGGCAGAATTACAAGGGTAAATTGTATTCTTGTTTGTTGGAAACGGATGCGATTTGGATCTACACCATCTTTTTTCCAACATTAGGGACATTACAATACTAATTTTTATTTTTTTTAAAACTGTCAAATCGAGGCCAGGGTCAACGAGATCGGGGAATATCCCTCTAGGCGTATAATTTTACCGGACACATTAACCTGAACAAATATCCTCTTTTTTGTTAAAGCTTGGTTTTCACCCGCCCCCTCCACATTTAGCCTCAGGCTCCAGAGATCAGCCCCCTGCTTGTTTTCTTGACTATACAACTTGAGGTGAAAATAAAATCTTTTTTATTTATTTATATTGTATTTATTTATTTATTTATTTTGCGAACAGACTATTCTACATGCCCATGCAAAGACATCTCCCCACCACCCCCCCTCCCACCCCCCATTTCCACCTCAACAATTTAAAAAGCCGGTGTGGATCTCGGGTTTCGACGTTGCGAAGCAAGGAATACGGCCATTGCGTCCTACCAAGGACGTCATATTAAGCCTCTGCGTTGGGTTTCGCCTAGGACCGGCAAGCAATCTTATTATGTAAAACAAATAACTACAGAAACGACTACTCAAAGCTTCCTACTGAATTAAGAAGCCGCAAACTGGTGCAAGAAAATTTGACGTGTTTTTGAGGAAAGTGTGCAAGGGGTCCACATGTAAAGTCAGTCTTGCTGTATGGCTCAGCGACATCTTGCTGTATGGCTCAGCGACATCTTGCTGTATGGCTCAGCAACATCTTGCTTTATGGCTCAGCAACATTGCATGTCTCAAAGAGTATCACATCCAAGCTACAGATATTTGTAAATAGATGTCTCCGACGGATCCTCCATATAAAATGGCCAGATGTAATAACAAATGTAGAGCTAAAGATTCAGGCAACAGCCAATACAAATGGAAATTAAGGTAAGAAGGTGGGGATGGAAAGGACATACACTCAGAAGAGAACAATCAAGCATAGCCAGAGGTGCCCTTGACTAGAACCCACAAGGGAAAAAAAGAGTATGGAGGCCAAGGAGAACTTGGAGAAGAACAGTGGAAGAGGAAGCTAATGAAATTGGAATGACTTGGGCACAGCTGAAAAAAAACAGCCCAGAAAAGAAATCGGCGGAGAGCAACTGTTTCAGCCCTATGTTCCACGGGGAACGAAAAGGAATGATAATGATGACGCTAGGGGTTGACTGTATTGGTGATACCATGTTCCCTTAGGAGCAATATAGAGAAAGAACAAGGCTTCTTTAGGGGCCGTTCACAAATTACGTAACGCCAAAAAAAAAACCGGGGGGGGGGGGGGGGGGGGGGGGAGGGGGGGGGGGGGGGGGGGGGGGGGGGCGGGCCTTCCCGAGAAGTTACGCTTTGGTATGAGGGGGTTCTGAAATGTTATGGGTGTTTGTTACGCACACGTCGGAGGACGCTGAAAATGTCAAAAATTGCGTTACGTAATTTGTGAACGGCCCCATACGGTTTCATTAAGATTTTTAATTTCAATTTTAAGATTTTAAATTTCAATTTTAAGATTTTAAATTTCAATTTTAAGATTTTAAATTTCAATTTTAAGATTTTAAATTTCACTTGATCTAACTTTTATTCTTTTCTTCTTCTTATTTTTTTTTTGTTTTTTGTTTGTTTGAAGGTCAGCGTCCTTAGTTTCCAGGGGTCATTCTGGAGAAAAACGAATGAATAAACCTCAGGCATGTCGTAAAAGGCAACTAATATGAGGTTGTACATGGAAGTTGGACACCTTGTCACATAACACTAATTGCTACACAATGCACCGCTGATAGAGTTTGTGCTTTTGCGCCATCTTCATTAAGGTAGCGACCTGCTGTGGTGGCTCCTTGCTCCATAAACAACGCGGGAGATGATGATGATGATGACGATAATTAAAAAGCTCTAAATTAGAGCTCACAAACATTTCCGATTCAGGTCTCGTTTGCAAAATAAAGTTATGTTGTTCCTCCCTTCCTCCGGTCCACGACGGCTAATTTCTTTTCCGGATTTTCCGTACTATCTGTGACATTCCTTAATGTATGGCATTTCGGGCATTCCTGACAGAATCAAGAATGTCCTCTACATACATGATAGGAGATGCCTAAAACTGTTATTTTTTCACATTTTTATAGTTCTTGTAGTTCTTAGTTCTCGGGCATGAAGATCAACCCGTCTAACTGTCAGTTCATAAATATACTCGTAGAAGCGTTATCTCACCTAACTCGTTTATCTATCTATCTATCTATCTATCTATCTATCTATCTATCTATCTATCTATCTATCTATCTATCTATCTATCTATCTATCTATCTATCTATCTATCTGTCTGTCTGTCTGTCTGTCTGTCTGTCTGTCTGTCTGTCTGTCTGTCTGTCTGTCTGTCTGTCTGTCTGTCTGTCTGTCTGTCTGTCTATCTATCTGTCTATTTATCTGTATATCGGGTACTTAGTGTCAAACACAGTGGTGCATTTTAAATATCACGTTGTGACAGGCATTGACAGCCGATTGTGACTGTACGCATTTCATCGACATTTTAAAAAGTAAAGAAACGCAAAAAGTGGGTCCCTAAAATCTGTTGCTGTTTTTGTTTCCCTTTACTTGTTTGTTTCCCTTTATGGTGTTAATCATCCTTTTTCATCTAGACAGTTGTTGTTGCCATTAATTTCCGACATCCAGGTACACCACCAGACCCACCTACCCTAGGGGTAGTCAACTTGGAATAATTGTTAAATCAATTACGGAAGACGGACAGACGCTTATTAAAGGGAGACAACTTTGGAAGTGGGTTTAGGATGATAGTCCTGAAAACTGAGTCTCTTTGGGATTTTGTTGTGAGCGGTTGGAAATTGGGAATTCTATTAGGGAAAGGGCTCATAATTAAGTTAAAGAAGTTGTTGGTTATATGTGCCTTTGTGTGTCGGCGGGCTTGTAAATATATGGCATATATGAGAGTGTGTGGGTGTGGGAGGGATTGCTGGTGGATTTTGTTTAACCAGGCAAAGACTCACCACTCTTTAAATAATGCATGCGCTTGTGCTGGTGCGCGAGTTATTCCTTCAAGTCTGTGGGTTGATTCTGTTGAACACACCTCCGGTAACGCTCACAAAAAGGTATGGTTTGTATTTAAGGTGTGCTGCACATCTCGGGGTCGTAATCATCATCATTTCCCTTTGCGTTCTTTACAGAGCATGGAGCAACTACTTGAGCTTGTCCCCGTGCAGAAAGCCTCCATCAAGCGGCCACATGCTTTTGCAGTAATGGTTTCTGTGGCAATTTGTTTGACACGATGAGGTTGCCACCACCGTGCACAATCTCATATTAGTCACCTTGTACGACTTACCTGAGAGGGTAGCAGACCTGTTCTTTCTGGTCCTCTTCAGAGATTCCCGGGAAATTTATGGGGCACGAACTATAATAGTTCTTGAAATAAATAAAAAAATGTTGCCAGCTTAGGTTTGTGAAAGATAAATTAAAGTCTGTGAACTTAGCTGTTTAAAGTAGCCAGAAATGACTTCTCGAAGCTCATCAGAAACTCATAATCAATATTTTTATGTCTATTCACTGTCTGTGATTACACTAGTCAACAAATTTTCAAAAGTTATTTGTACCAGAAATTAAATATACAATTTCTTATTGATTTTGACATGCTGATTTCAAATATCATAATGAAATTCACCAATTGGCTCTGGGTTTTTTTTTAAATGATGAATTTACATTACAGTAATACAAATAATGTATGCTTGTTTAATTCTCTGGGGTGAACAGCTAGTCTTTCTACTTTAGCATTATAACAATTGTGGTTACATACTCAATTAATTGATATTTCAACATAAAATGATAGCAAAAATAAAAACATTATTTAAAGTTCACATATCATGTTTTAAAAAGGCACATTTGAACCCATTCCGTCATTATTCAGTCGCTGTTCGAGCTCTCTCTGCTTGCTTCTTGTAGTCAATCGATGAGGTGTCTCTTTTCACAGTCCAACAGTAATCAGCAAGCATTGAAGGGCTCCAATTGCCTTGATACCTTGTCTCCATAGCAGCGATGTCCTGGTGAAATCGTTCACCATGCTCATCACTGACCGCTCCACAGTTTGACGTAAAGAAATCCAGATGAGAATCCAGAAAATGAATTTTCAAAGACATGTTGCAGCCAAGACTCTTATACTTCAGAAGGAGATTTTCTACAATTTCATTGTAATTATCAGATCTGTTGTTTCCAAGAAAATTGTCCATCACTGACTTAAATGCTAGCCATGCTGCTTTTTCCTTGCCATGCAACACGCAAAAAAACTCGTCATCATGAAGAAGTTTTCGAATTTGCGGATCAACAAATACTCCCTCTCTTATTTTAGCTTCACTCAGTCTTGGACATTTTCTGATGAGGTATTTGAAAGCCTCATCTGTTTTCTCCATTGCCTTGACAAAGTTTTTCATGAGACCCAGCTTAATGTGCAAGGGTGGCAACAAAATCTTGCTGGTGTTGACAAGTGCTGGGTTCTCAACGTTCTTACTGCCAGGCTGCAATGACTGCCTGATTGGCCAATGTCTTCTGATGTAATGGTCACTTCGTGCACGGCTATCCCACTCACAGAGAAAGCAACAGTACTTGGTGTATTCACCCTGTAGTCCAAGCAAAAGAGCGACCACTTTTAAGTCACCGCAAAGTGACCAATGATGATGGTCGTAGTTTATACACTTCAAAAGCTGCTTAATGTTTTCATAAGTTTCTTTCATATGAACTGCGTAACCAACTGGAATTGACGGTAACACATTACCATTATTCAACAAAACAGCTTTAAGACTCGTCTTGGATGAATCAATGAAAAGCCTCCACTCTTCCGGTATGTAATTGCTTTTGAGGGCTGCCATTAAACCAGAAATGTTGTGGCACGCAGAAAGGTCACCCTCTTTGAAAAAGAATGTAATAAGTGGCTTCTGGCGGTTCCTATACACAGAAATTGTAACATCTTCTGCCAGGAGATTCCACTGTTGCAATCTGGAACCCAAAAGCTCCGCCTTGTTCTTCGGTAAATTCAGATCTCTTACAAGATCATTCAGTTCACCTTGGGTTTTTTTTTTTATTTTTTTATTTTTTATTTTTTTTATTTTTTTTCTTAACCAGCGGCACTTGGGCTTTCAGCCCTTCGGCCCAATGACATGTCATTGCGAGGCTGGGGAACCTGAGGACTTTCCTTCCAACCCGGTCAGGAGCTTCGCTCCTTCCCATCCACAGAGGGTTTATCACAGGAGCCGTTCAGGCTATTCAGTCAAATTTCCGGCCGTAAACATTTCTTCAAACGCCGACGCCCGGGTTTGAACCATGAACACCTGGTCGCCAGTACAACGCCGAAGCCATTACACCAGCGCGGCTCCCACCTTGGGTTATTAAGTGTGGTTTAGTGGATGTAGTTTGCTCAAAATCTGGGTCGCTTGAGGTTAATGGTTCAGGACCACCTATGTCCTCTTCTTCATCAGTGGAAGCAGCTGAAAATGATTCTGGCACTTTGGGAACTGGTAGGTCATCGCCATGTGGTACCGGACGTATATCCCAGAGTCCATTTTTTTCTTCTTTGATACGCCTTTCCCAATTGGAGGGACCGTGCAAAAGTAACAGTTGTTGAGATGATCAGTGGGCTCTCTCCAATTCATTGGGACTGCAAAAGGCATAGCTTGCGTTTTGCCAGTCAACCACAGTTTAAGATGTGCTGCACATGTATTGCAGCATATGTGTGGCGCCCAGCTCTTATCTTGATCTCCTATTCTGCAGCCAAAATACAAACTGTACGCCTTCTTAATCACTTTAGTTATATTTCGTTTTTGTGATAGAAATGTCACCTCACCACATATATAACATAAATTATTAGCACTGTTCACACATGTCGTAGGCATTTCTAACTACAATACTTTTGATAAGGACAAATGCACTAATGGCAAAATTTAATCAGAGATAAGATATTTATACACAAAGGTGATGTAATCATAGGTAGGATTGCATCGTCAACTTTTAGTTACACTTTTATTGATTATTAGAAAAAATTATGCAATCGCCCACAACAGTTGCGTCATATATATATATATATATATATATATATATATATATATATATATATATATATATATATATATATATATATATATATATATATATATATATATATATATATATATATATATATATATATATATATATATATATATATATATAAATTGACCGTAATTAAATATACTAGTAGCATATATCTTGAAAACTAGAGCCAATCAACATTTTTTAATGTCATTTTCGTTTTCAGGACACCAAAATTAGTTAAGATCAGCTATTTTCATTTCTGGTACATTTTGGTTGTTGACTAGTGTTATTTTTCCAGGTTCACGCCCGCTGACGAACGATAAGACATCTTGAGGGACCGAGTCAGACATGTTATGGGAATTCCTCACCAAATTTCAGTTCTCATTTGTTTTACTATTTCAAACTACTAAAACTGAAGTTTAATTTTTTTTTTTTTTAAATGAAGGTAAAGTTGAATTTTATGTTGATTAGATGTTAGAGCAACCACATTTCTTTATTTTTTATTTTTATTTTTTTTTGGTGGCCTTCAAAAAGTAATATACCAAAATGTAAATTGTTTTTCTTTTTCATAAAGGACCCGCGTCTAATATATTAGTATTATTACTAAAGACTGGCCTTTTCAGAAGTACTGATCATTTAAAAACAAAAAACATTTATATAGAATCTTTTTAAAATAAATTTGACATAAAAAAACAAATAAAACACATTTATAATGAGTAAGTTTATTAAACAATTTCAGCTCTGCCAACATTTGAATAACACAAATGCGTTGTTGCTTCGAGTACAGACCAGTCTGTTCTGTCAACAGATTAGAGTACAATTTTTTGTTTCCAATATAAAATGTGAAGAAAACACTGTCCGAGTTCAGTTCCTTACCTACTTCTCCCTTTCATCATTGCCATGGAGCGTAGTAGGGAGCTGAAATGTGTTTTCTTTAGCCAAGTGTGTCCAATTGGCTGCTATGAGCCGGTGTTGTTGTAGGATGTCTGTGATGTTGTAGGATGTCTGTGATGTTGTAGGATGTCTGTGATGTTGTCTATCCACCTGTCTCTTGGTCTTCCCAATGCTCTGAAACCAGATCTTCTGCTGTCGTCGGCGCGTAGTAGCAGTATATCTGGCACTATTCTCATAAGACGAAAACCACTTAATTTTCTGTCTATCTATATTACTTGATGCAGGATGTAGTTCGTACAATATTTATGATATCATTTCTCATTTTGTCTCTTCTGATAACATTAATAGCGTGTCTTAAACATCTTATCTCACAGGATCTGATTTTTCTCTCCTGTGCTTGGATCAGGGGCCATATTTGACACTAATAGCAAAGAGCTGATTAGAATGTACTATGTATTAGCTGTCGTTTAGTTTCCATAGTGATGTTCTTTGATGTCTGAGTTGTGGTGACAGTTGGTAAATCACATCACTGGCTTTTTGACATCTTGTTTTAATCTCCTTGTCAAGTCTTTTGTTTTCAGTCAAAATGTTTCCTAGGTATTTGAACTCTGGGACCTGCTTAAGCCTATTCTTGTTCACCTGTATGTTACGTGCACCTGGCGATCTGATAATTTTCATAGTTTCTGTCTTTGACGCTTTGATCATCACAGTGGTTCTATTTAGAAACCATATAATTAAAATGTAACTCGTTGATCTTCATGTTGTATCTTCCACGTGTTGAATTAAGTGCGTCTGTTTGTTTTTCAAGTTGGTTTTCTTCTTCATATATTATACTTTTGTCATCTGCAAAAAAGTAACTCATTCAGTTTGTTGTATTCTTCATTTTCTGCGATTTCTTCATCTTCTGAGTTTACTACTGATGTTATTTTGTCCATATAAACGTTGAATAATAATGGTGAAATCACACACCATTGTTAAACTCTGTTGGTATATCAAATGTATCAGTGGTTCGTTATTATTGCGTGTATGGCACAGGGCTCTCACGTTATCTTAAGGGGCTAGACTACAGTGAAAACTAACTTTTGTTCTAATAACATTTTCAAACTTTTTATGTGCTCAATAGACACAGTCTATGTCCATGAACCAAATTCTACAGTTTATTTTGTTAAAAAGCATGTGGTTACCATGGTAACTAAAAAAAACATCCGCCATTTTGGATTTTCACAAATTTTCGAGAGCTAAAAACTTATGTTTCCCATTGACCAAACTTTACCAAATTGCACACACATATTGTGACTGACAATTAAAACAATTTATCAGGGTATTTTTTTGATAAGTTTAAAATTCTATTTTTAATGATTTTTTAAAAAATACACTATATTTGTATGAAAAAAAAAATGAAAAAAAAATATTTAAAAAATTACATCAAAGCAAATTACCAAAATATCAAAAAAAGCCTCTGTCAATTTCAAGGTATATATGCATCCTACATGCATGCCAAATTTTAGACTGATCTATTAGATAGTTTGTAAAAAATAACATTTTTTGTTAATAAAATGTTAGTTTTGAGAAAAATGCATTTTAGTCACCGAATGACTTGTCTTGTCCAATATACTCCATTCTGGGGGGCTGAATGTGTTTAAAATTGTCCAGCACTATATGCTGCACCTCCTTCAGCTTCCTGCAGCTCCTCCTCTTGCCGTTATCTTGCCTAATTTTTCTTCTTTCCTTCTACATGGTAACCAAAAAAAAAAAAACAACCGCCATATTGGCTTTTTCACCAATTTTCAAGACCAAAAATCTTGTTTACCATTGACCAAACTTTATCAAATTGCACACACATGCTGTGACTGACAATTAAAACAATTTGTCATAGGCTTTTTTTTTTGATAAGTTTAAAATTCTATTTTTAATGATATTTTTTTTTAAATACACTATATTTGTATGAAAAACAATGAAAAAAAAATATTTTAAAAAATATATCAAAGCAAATTACCAAAATATCAAAAAAGCCCTTGTCAATTTAAAGGTATATATGTGTCCTACATGCATGCCAAATTTCAGATAGTTCTATTAGATAGTTTGTGACTTGTCTTGTCCAATGTACTCCATTCTGGGGGGCTGAATGTGTTTAAATTTGTCCAGCACTATATGCTGCACCTCCTTCAGCTTTCTGCAGCTCCTCCTCTCGCCTTTGTCTTGCCTAATTTTTTTTCTGTCCTTCTACCATGGTAACCAAAAAAACAACCGCTATTTTGGGTTTTTCACCAATTTTCAAGAGCAAAAATCTTGTTTCCCATTGACCAAACTTTATCAAATTGCACCCACATGTTGTGACTGACAATTAAAACAATTTTACTCATGATTATTTTGATAAGTTTAAAATTCTATTTTTAATGATTTAAAAAAAAAAAAAAAAACTATATTTGTATGAAAAAATTTTTTTAAAAATATTTTTTAAAAATTTATAAAAGAAAATTACCAAAATATCAAAAATGCAGATGTGTTACTTTAAAGATATAAATGTGTACTACTCATGATTATTTTGATAAGTTTAAAATTCTATTTTTAATGATTTAAAAAAAAAAAAATTTGTGTGAAAAAATATTTTTAAAAATATTTTTTTTTTAATTTATAAAAGAAAATTACCAAAATATCAAAAATGCAGATGTGTTACTTTAAAGATATAGATGTGTACTACATGCATGCCAAATTTGAGACTCCTCTGTTAGATAGTTTTAGAGAGAAATCGTGCATTTTCGGCACAAATTTGAAAATCATAGCATGGGGATAGTGCCGACAATATGCTTTTTGATACATCAAATGCATTTTTTATGTTATAAAACCTTGCTCAATCGATTCCTCGATGACTATTTAATAAAATAAGCTCAAAAGTAAAAAATCGATATTTTGTACGTAAAATCCAGTTTTCATTGTAGTGGGTATATCAAATATATCAGTGGTTCGTTATTATTGCGTGTATGGCACAGGGCTCTCACGTTATCTTAAAGCGGCTCTGGTATATCGTAGTCTTCTAAAACTGACCAATGTTTATTTCTATCCTCTCTATCGAAGAACTTTTCCTGGTCTTTAAATAATATGTTTAGATGATTGTTATATTTGTGGTGAAATACATTGATACCGCGATAAAATCCTCCATTATAAATAAAAAAGTTAAAATAAAATGTAGGAATAAAATATGTTAAGATACGCTGCTGCTTCTTCGCTCACGCCACAAGCGCGTTGATTTTGGTAGACCGTACCCTCGTTTTCTAGTGTCATTAAAAAAAAAAAACTATTTATAACATGGGGACGCGAAAGGCCTATTTGTTCAGACGGAGTAAGAAAAGGAGGGAAGAGAAAAAAATGATGCCGTCTGCACGCGTTTGAATCTAAGCATAACATACGCGCGAACTTGTAGTTAGTTGTTTGAAATACGATGTAAAAGTAAGAACATGTAGCCACTTGGGTCACAAAAACAGACTTAGCTCTTATTTAGAATGACGGAATTCCTACGTAATAAGGACGATTCTCGTAATTAGTTTGAAAATAGCGGTAAAAAGAAGTGAACGAGTGGTAGATTATAGATTTCAAGACTAACATGGAACAAAATATGGAATTCCTTATTAATAGGTTTAGAATCACAAAAGTTAGCTAGTTTAAGAGCTTATCTTTTCCTGATAAATAATATGCTTTAAAATAAAAGGACGGACAGATAACTCGGAAGTTATTGACAAAAGACTGATTTGTTCGATGCAGACTCGCAAACAGATGTTAGTTTTGCATTCACTAAAGTTACATTTTGACGCGTCCTTGAGACGAAGGCAGTAAAAGATTACATGTAAACAAGGGGGAGACAAGGCGGATAGAATCTAAAAATATCTTCACAGTAGAAATCTAAGAAGTGAGTGAGAGAAAATTTGAATTTTTTTTTTGTAGTTGGGCCCAAAACCAAGTCCATTTTTGGGAAATGACAAGTTAGGACAGACCGACCGACAGAAATACACTACACATTGCACCAATTTGGACCTTAGTGTAAAATTTTAAATTTAAAAAGGTTGGCTTTCCAATTTGATTGGTCAACACAGTTAAGATTATTAGAAAATTGGACGGCTCGTTGCCATTTTGTTGAAGACTGTCCATACTAGCAGATCGTTGAGGCTAAGAAGTTTGTCGTCCATTGAATATATGTGCTAATAGTAGTGGGACGCCCTAGTCTAGCCAGCAGCTCAGCTGAGTTTGTGCTATTTTCAACGTACCTGTGTGTTTTCATTTTGAATTGTGAGTTTCTTTGTCTGGCACTGTGCTAGTGCCAGATGTTCTGAAGAGTACAACACTGTACGAAATGAGATGCCTACCATATTACCTCAGAGCAAGTGAGGAGTGGGCCTAAGGAACAACTTTCTTCAATCGTCACAGGCCAGATAAGTATTAAAGACCTGTCCTGCTGAGATTCATCAACGAATAAAATAAAATTTAATCTTCATTGTGTATTAAGAAACTTTTCCACCATTAATCCTGTTTAAAGAGCAAATGAACACTGTTAACTAAAGACTGGGTATGATGCAAATACCCCGACCCCACATCCAGCACTAGTTCCTAAAGACTTTTAGTTTTAGTACCAATATTAGCAAATTTAAATTATGTATATGTACACGTCTTTCATGTGTTTACTCGATTATATGTAATTCTATTGAAATTGATTCATATTGATTTAAAAGTCCTGACCAGAAGAAAAACTTGGTTGAGGAAAAAATAAATTTGAAAAAAAATTGTATTTTCTAAAATTTAAACACAGTGTTAATTGACTTGATTATAGAGATTAATATTAGTGTTTGTGTGTGTGTGTTTGTGCATTTAATTACCATCACACCACATTTCATTACCCTAGACATTAGACGTAGCTATCAGACACACTAGTCAAGAATAAGTCTGATTGAGGTCGTAGGTGGTAGTAGCAAGGTACTCTGTAAACTCACATAAACTGTTATCCTCAGGGACCTTCACAGCTGACCTCATTCAGTACACTAAGTAACATAGCAACCACACTTAATAACATCAAAACCCACCACAATATTCGATAGTTTTTTCGCTTTACTGTCTTAAGGTAAACAAAGCATCAGTACATCCCATTCCTTCCCTGAATCCAAATTGGGCCCCATTCAACTGTGGTTCTTCTTCTTTTTCTTCTTCTTCGCTTGCCCTCAGACCTTTACATTAATGACTCTAATTAAGGCAGTAGTCAGCTCAAGGTTCCAGAATCTCCAAACAGTTTTTCGTGACGAGAAGTTGGTTGTTGCAATATGCCACTCCGTTCCCTGTGGTTCAACTTTGTGACTTGTTTTTTGCTCAAGTATTTCTGCATATAATTTGTATATGTGACGTTGTAGTGACATACCTATGTATGTGTCGCACTTCTTTTTAATTACACTTTTTCAGATTGGTATAGGTTTCCAGTGCTCTGACTCCGCTCCAGGTCCAGCCAAAAATCTGTTGCCCTACTGCTCCGCGCTCCAGCTCTGAATGAAACACAATTTTTTTCAGTAAATTAATATGAAACAAATATAAAGGTATGAATAAGGCACTTGTAAGAAATAAAGAAGTAGAACACTAGACAACAGAAAAACAACAGACATGAGTGGCTTACCCAGGATTTGAACCCTGGACCTTCCGTGCGACAACACCGCCTAGCTATGCAAGCGAATCACACTGTCCTCCCTGTCATCTACGCATCCCCAAAGAAGGATGTTTCAATGACAGGTCATTAGTGCAAACCTCTATACATAACACCGGAAGTTTATCATGGGCAGTTCAGCCTATTAATGACGCAATCACTTCTGTTGTTCCCTTATATATCAGTATTGGTCAGTCCAACAAGACAAAGACCTTAATACTGTGTCCAGTATGATAGTAGACTTAGAACAGTAAGAACAGGACAGAGGGTAGGTTTGGTATTGTATAAACATTTATAACACATAAGGAAGGGAAACCACGAGGCCTGTAAACAGTAAATTAATATGAAACAAATATAAAGGTATGTTATAAGGCACTCGTAGGAAATAAAGAAGTAGAACACTAGACAACAGAAAAACAACAGACATGAGTGGCTTACCCAGGATTTGAAGGTCCAGTGTTCAAATCCTGGGTAAGCCACTCACGTCTGTTGTTTTTCTGTTGTCTAGTGTTCTACTTCTTTATTTCCTACGAGTGCCTTATAACATACAATTTCTTTCAAAATGGGGGGGGGGGGGGGTCGTGACGGATATGTTAAAATTACAACAATTGCGTGACGTCATTTGTTAACGACGCCTATCCTTCCTTTGTCTTCGTTTCCTGTTAATTATTGTCTGTTCTTTTTTCCCGTCTTATATTCCTGGTACATCTATGGTATTATCTGTTATCTAGCACCTTGCTTCATTTTTTACGTTCTTTTATTTTTAACCCAAAAACGCAGCCACGTCGAAAACGACCAGAAATTAAAATAACAAAGTCCAGACCAGGGACTGCATAGACAATAAAAGTATTAAAAAAACAAGACAGTGCGTTACAAAACAAAAAAATAAAAAACTGTTAAAGGGTATTTGATTTTTACAGAAAGCGTTATGTTAAGATTTTTCTGGGCAGGGCCGAAATGATTTGAATCTTACACCCCCAATTCACCCATTAGACGCAGGTTGTTTCTGTTTTAAGAACTTTTTAAAATGAGTATTAGTGGGACGTCACACATATCAGATTAGATTAAGTGTCATCTCCGCAATGAGGGTCGCCAGTGATGGACGTTGAACGTTTGCCAGCTCGTGCCTGTGTTGTGTATTTAAGGACAATAAATAAACAGAAAATAAATAACAATAAAGGGAGAGGATGAAAAGAAACCAACTAAAACAGTCACGTGGCTCTTGTTTATAGAGGTATGCTGTTTGGTTCATTGATTCAAATAGCCTCAAACTGACTACTGCTGTCTTTGAAAACATTCAAGTCGACGTCTGAGAGTGTGCGAAGAAGAAGAAGTTCATTGATGAGAGAACTAAACGAATGAATCTGATATCATATATTTATATTTCGTGTTCATCTCTTGATGTCATCTCCTCAAGTGAAAAGGTTGTTGTCACTTTACCCGTTTGTCATGAATACTTCTGGCTGTGACCGTGCTGAACACAATGTAATGCCATTTTATACCTACCTGTTTCACTGTCTAAATTCTATTTTTTTTCTACTAATTCTCTTTTCATTCATAATTTTTCAACGTTTATTTTTGGTTTTAAAGAGATAAGCAACATTTGTGTTTATGGATCAACACATCGGGACTGTACAGTAACGAAAAGTACATGTTACACCTGAAGACTGTGTTTGCTATGATAGAAAAAGATACACGTAGTTGAGTGTAGTTTTGGCAACTCTTTTCTGAAATTCTGTGTCACATCTACCATCCATTATTATGTTTCAAACTTTAGGAACAGTTTACTTGTTACAGTATCTCTCATTATACTCCTATTGTTGGTTATACATTTCTCGATTGAGACAAGCAGTATTTTAGCATGTTCACTACTAGTAAAATGTTCGTAAATGGATTACCTATTGTTATTTTCATTTTAGTTATTTATAGGCAAACGTTAATGGGAGGTAATATTTTTTAGGGGATAAAACTCAAATAATAAAACAATAAATTAGTTTAGTACTTTTGTTTAGACTTTTATTAAACATGTCAATTATTATTAATACAAAATAATTTAACGTTCAAAATGTTTACTACTGTCTAAAAATTTATTATATATAGTTTATTTTGACCATTTGCTTTTGTTGTTTATTGCTTCTCATAATATTTTATACAAGGCAACGAGGCTTTGCGGTGCAACAATATAGGCAGATGTTACTATTTGGAATCAATCGCACAATTAGTTATATTTTTCAATGATTAAAATAGAACCACGTAAAACCATTTAAATTCGTGCCGGGATCACACAATTTTACACATTTAACTCAATAAAGTATGGAAAAAACAGTGATGGAAGGCATGGGCCCTGGAAAAAGGGGAAGGGGTCGACCGTGGACCCAGGACATCACAGAGAGTCTGAACTTGTCTTTGGCTGATTGCCCAGGATCGTGATGCGTTCAGAGCAGTTGTAATGGAGACAACGTTCTGGAAAGAATACGTCACATGATGATGAACTCAATAAAGTCAATAGACTTCACTTTACGCCCCAAAAGGGGTATTTAAAAAAAAAAAAAACAATAAAGAGTATATCACAACTGAAAACATTCGAATGCAGCAGATCACTGGAATACTGGGACAGAACATGGTTCACGAAGATAAATGAAGGGAAAACACGTACACATATCCAGGTTACACACAAGATAATGCATACGACCAGCTCAATAGAAGATAACAAGTTGTAATAACAGACTCCGCACTGTCCACAACAGATTGAGATACCATCTATTCAACAAGCTAAAGATAGAAACTACCGATCAGTGTAACTGTGGCCCTGAAAAAATGACGCTGAACATCTGCTTCAAAGTTGCCCAACATATGCAGAACAGAGAAAGCGCGTATGGCTGACACTAGTACCATTCGTGGAAAAGCTCTACGGAGATTCAAATAGCGTCAAACTGACTACTGCTTTCTTTGAAAACATTCAAATTGATGTCTGAGAGTCAACGAAGAAGAAGAAGAAGAAGCAGAAGAAGAAGACGAAGAAGAAGAAAGAGAAAAAGAGAAGAAGAAAAAAAAAAAGAAGTGTCTCTTCAGCTGCAGAAAAATATGTTCTTTAGAAGGCTAGCCAGTTCATCTCGGGAGCAATCATACCCTTCAGTATACCATCATGTCGACTGGAAGTCACTAATATCCACTGTTCAGTATAAATCAGTGAACAATGTAGTATATGGCAACAAACTATTTCTCTCCACGACAAACTGTTTGGAGATGTCATGGACCTTGAACTGCCTTTATTAGAGTCATTAATGTGGACGTCTGAGGGCGAACGAGGAAAAAGATACTTTTGAAAAGTTGAAAATATGCAACAATGCTAATCAAACGATAAAACAATTGTAAATAAAAGGTTAAAATAATTACTTCTTGCTTTCTCTCTTATTCTGACAGCAAAATGTACAGCTGTAAGCAAACCCCTGATAAGCAGAGTTTTAGATAAGGAGACGTTCTTTTAGATGGCCTTAATGACTTTTACTAATCCTAACAGCGATATATATATTATAATATATATATATATATATATATATATATATATATATATATATATATATATATATATATATATATATATATATATATATATATATATATATATATGTCGTGAAACGAAGTGTAACCCACTACTTTGTTAATCACTATGTCGAGATACAGATTTGCTTCAACCAATCAACTTGCACCGTTCACCAGTCTCTGAGACAGAATAAATTATACTGTTCACGCAGTTCACGCAAGATGGCGGCTAAAAACTGAATAAAATTAGGCTGTATGAGCAAAAGACGAAACCGGAGGAAACCAATCAACTTGCTCCGCCAGGAACCAACCGAAAGCTTTCCTTACGTATTTACCTGCGTATATATTCGGGCGGAATTTTATGCTAACCACGCAATCCCGAACTTGACGCCAGAGATACTGACTGAAGAGGAAGAAGCTGTCACCTCTTGATTTATAGTTTACCTGAGGGCATCGACCTGCAACCTTCTTCACTAGTCGAGTCAAAACCTGGCCAGTTTAAAATCTTAGGAGGGTAAATATAATTTACTATTTGTCGGCAAATAGGCTTCAGCAGGTATATAATGTTGGTATTTGTTGTGTGTCATTATACTACCTACACCTGAATATATATTTAATATATTTTGGGTTCACTATGAATGTATATGATTGATATAGACAAAGACTAATAGGACTCATAACTCAATCTATTGTCTCAGATAAGACCAACTGCAATATAACCAAAACAGTCCTTGTCAGGACTCAATCTATTGTCGCATCTAAACTCCAATCTATTGTCTCCTATAACTCCAACCTGATATATCACCAAACAGTCCTCGTCGCATATACTCCTATCATAAGAACATAACAATATTGTTAGGATATATGTTACCAGCTAGTATAGCACTTGTCAGAGAGGGCGTGGTATAGTATAGGCGGAAGGACATTGTTGTATCACACCTAGGTGTACATATTATTGGATTTATTCATGTATTGAATCTATATTATTGAATGTATCCATGCATTAGTTTATCAGAAAGAATGTTTTGCAAATAGACACCTGTCTTGTCTCGCTATTGCTAAATCATACTGAGCCATGTTGTCATTCATCCCACATGCAGACACTGAGACACGCTCATATCATATACAATAGAAATAGGTTTGCTTGAGGACAGAAATTAGTCCTTATTTTTGCTTTGTTACAGGTTTATTTGTGTCCTAAAAACCTGAGGTCGTATGTTCGAGTCAATCCCGCTGCCTGGAACTTCTCAGGAGCATAGAGATTGTACAGAAGCTACATCTTTAGTCCCCCTCAGTCTTGGGTGGGCTAAAGTAACGAGCCTCAGCAGGAGTTGTGTGAACCAAACTACGGAGAACAGAACTGTTTAAGAGAGATGAGTACACATTCGTACCATTTCTGTCAGCATTGTGAGCATAGAAACTGTCAGTGATGAGAAAGTGAAATTAGCATAGCAAGAGACAAAAATAACAGCATAGCGGATAAGTGTTATATCCTTAATTAACAGCACAGCTGATACATATACTATAATTGAATAACAGCACAGCTGATATAATTTTTTGTTCCTATAAATTGGAAAACTTGTTGTAATATTTAGTTACATATCTATATAAATATTTGTAAATCATATGTAAACTTACAAATTCATTACATTCCATTTTTCAACATTCACCCTTCAGCACAAGAGTAGATAGTGTATATACTAAATAAAATTAAGGAAATTGTATTTGAACGACTTGTCAATTTTATCAGTGTTAAGTAAAATCTGTTTCCTTGTTTATTAATATCACAGTTAGTTACACAGCGGAGGTGGCACTTTATGTCGGTCTCCTCTCTACTATTGTTTCGAGATCAGAACATTCACAGCCGTAACTAATTTGTGATACCAGTAGTTCTCTCAGACACTGGGACTTCACCATTTTCTGCAGAAATTCTATTTCTGTAATTTTCAGTACTATACTGATCCTACAGCCAAATAAAACCTCTCGCCACAATATATATATATATACCGGTCTAACCAGGCCCAGCCCGGGTAAATGTCGGAATGGCTGCAAGTCGGGTTTCTTCTTCTTCTTCTCCTTCATCATTCGTCCTGAAAAGGACGTTGTTTACGCTGTGTCCGTTTACAGAGAAGCTGCGATATTTGCGCCTTTCGGCCGACACATCCGACTTCAGCACAGCATTTTTGGGACCGGGTTAGCCTTCCCTCTTCGATCCCCACCCACTCAGTCAGACTGCAGTGATGCAGCCTGTTTCCAGGACCACCACTTGGGGGTGGAGTAGGGTCTTGGTCAGCTCTGGTTCGCTGACCCTGACGCAAACAGTCTAGCTATGGGTCGCTAACTGCATTTCTCACTGTTGACGCGTTCGTTTTAGGAAGGTTTAAAGTGCTATCGTATAATGTTAAAGTCAGTAGGATTATTTCCAGTTAGAAAAAAAAATAATAATAATGTACCCATCACACACACATACACAAAACGAGCCAGGTCTGTCCCTGCATTCCCGTCAGTGCCGTATGTGCCGTCTGCCCCGTCCGTCTGTCCCGTCCGTCCCGTCTATCTATCTATCTATCTATCTATCTATCTATCTATCTATCTATCTATCTATCTATCTATCTATCTATCTATCTATCTATCTATCTATCTATCTATCTATCTATCTATCTATCTATCTATCTATCTATCTATCTACCAGTCTACTTATCTATCAACTTATCTATCTATCTATCTATCTATCTATCTATCTATCTATCTATCTATCTATCTATCTATCTATCTATCTATCTATCTATCTATCTATCTGTCTATCTATCTGTCTGTCTGTCTGTCTGTCTGTCTGTCTGTCTGTCTGTCTGTCTGTCTGTCTGTCTGTCTGTCTGTCTGCCTGCCTGCCTGCCTGCCTGCCTGCCTGCCTATCTATCTATCTATCTATCTATCTATCTATCTATCTATCTATCTATCTATCTATCTATCTATCTATCTATCTATCTATCTATCTATCTATCTATCTATCTATCTATCTATCTATCTATCTATCTATCTATCTATCTATCTGACTGTCTGTCTGTCCGTCAGTCCGTCCGTTAGTCTGTCTGTCTGTCCGTCCTTCCGTCTGTCTGTCTGTTTCTCTATCTATTTAAGTTGCTATCGAATAATGTTAAAGACATTAGGATTATTTCCAGTTGGGAAAAAAAATTCTTTTTAAACAAAAAAATAATGTTACCCATCGCACACACACCAAAACGATTTTCAGAGCGAATTTAGTGAATGTAACGTAGTCTTAGATCCGTATCGTGAACAACTCTACATAGCTGAGGAATACATACACGCACATACATACACCTGCATTCATGCACATACGTAGGTCCACACACACGCTCTTGTGTATTCAAATGTATGCATGTACAGTACTAATGCCCTTTCCTCTATAAAATTATGCTGTAAGGGGATACATTACATATGAAACCACACACGCGTAGTCTCACTTGCATACTTGAACATAAAAAGGAAGGAGAATAGTAGTTTTTTTTTTAATTTCCTCGCATGAGGTTGCATATTATTTCCTCGCATGAGGTTGCATTGGCCCCGCCCCAAACCCGGCCCTGGTCAAGACCACATGTCCCAACACAAGAAGACCCAATGACAACATGTGTCATTGTAGTGGTCTTCTGTGTTCTCACACAAAGGACCTAATGACATGAATGTCACTACTGGTCCCTGTGTCTAGACACATGTTCCTAGCCAAAGGCCCGATATTAGGGCGTTGGGTTTCACAGCGTTATTTGCGCTGTACATGAATAGTACTAAATAAAGTAAAATAATAATTTCCCTTAAAAAAAAGTTGTGCACTTCTTCTAACAACAGAACCATTTTTTGCAGAATAAAATATAAAGGCTGAGCGCAGTTCCCGTGGCATATATAAAAATTAAACTTTGTTCAGGAATCCTGATATAGAAAATTGCATAATAGAAAGCAACGCACTGTAAATTTAAATAAAAGCTCTACACAGCTGCGTATTATTCAAACTTTCCTTCTCAGGAATCGTGATTTAAAAAATCACGATTCCTGAGAAGGAAAGTTTGAATAATACGCAGCTGTGTAGAGCTTTTATTTAAATTTACAGTGCGTTGCTTTCTATTATGCAAATTTTTATATCAGGATTCCTGAACAAAGTTTAATTTTTCATAATAGAAATCAGCGTACTTCTAAATTTAACGAAAAAGTATAACATTTATGTCTTAAAAAGTTTCCAAGCTAAGGGCGTTAACCGTTGCTTTTACGTCCCTTGAGAATGAATATAGTTCAGGAATCTTCTAGAACATACGCAAATTTGCTAGTAAGAACTCTACATAGCTGAGAATTAATCGAGCTTTCCTGGCACTTTTGATAGGCGAGAAGTTATCAAAGCTTTATTGTCAGGAAGCCTGCCTTACAATATTTGCATAAGAATTGCAACGCACTGTTTTATTAAACTGACGTCTCTGTATAGCTGTGTATTATTTAAAATTTTCTTGTTACAAATATTTGTTTAAAAAACTTAGGAGAAAGCAAGGCACTTTTTGCAAATTTAACGAAAAAAGAATAAACATTATGATTTATATAATTTATAAGTTACGTCCTTTGCCCCCTGAGATAAGAATGAATAAAGTCCCTTGAGATAAGAATGAATAGAGTGAAGAAAAATACACTGCTCAGCCTCATGATGTTGTGTCTTGACGATATATACCTTAAAACCTTCCCTGAGAAATGACCGATTCGCTGCTGAAAACCCCGTCAACACTGGTTCATCCGTTCTCGAGTTATCTTATAACAGCGCGAAAGACTGTATATATCTATAGATCTAGAGGCACAAGTCTCTGCTAGTGAACTATGACTTGCCGACTCAATAAACGCTTTTCATTAGCAAACAAGATCAATCCGCGAGGCCAAGGAACAAGCGGGCCCTCAGTTTCAAACACAATGGTACGTTTTAATGTACCACACTGTTACCGGCATTGACAGCCGATTGTGACTGTTCGCATTTCATCGACATGTTAATGAGCTAAGAAGCGCAAAAAAGTGGGTTCCTAAAATCTGTTGCTGTTTTTGTTTCCCCTTTACTTGTTTGTTTCCATTTATGGTGTTAATCATCTTTTTTCGTCTAGACAGTTGTTGTTGCCATTAATTTCCGACATCAATGTATATAACCAGACCCACCTACCATAGGGATAGTCCACTTGGAATAATTGTGAAATCAGTTAAGACAGCAGACGCACGCTTATTAAAGGTAGATAACTTTGGAAGTTAGTTTAGGATGATAATCCTGAAAACTGAGTGTTAAAGTTGGATAATTGGTCCTGTTTAATGTTGTTAAGGTCGCCTTACTGTTAAAGTTGAGTATCGTGCATGTAAGGTGTAAGTGTAGCGAGCTGTCCCTTAAGTGTGTAAGGCTCGCACAATGTAAACAGCCTGAAGTGTCACAGTATGCGTTGAAGCGTGGCAGGTGCCCGTGACACAAATAATGTAGGTACAGTTTGGCCACTGTAAATATTAAGTATGGAATGTTGACGAATGTCCAGAGTTAGTATTTATATGACTCCGCTCAATGCAGGCTGACATGAATACATACCGGCCCTGGTTGGCCGCAACAATGCTGGCATTCGTGTAGATGACTTGAGGTGTAGTGTAATGTGTAGAGTGAGTAAATCTCAGCAGTTTGCGAATGCGTGTTTGAAAGGTTCGTGGAAGTAGTAACAATCAGGCATTAAATGACTGCGCACTCTATGGTTATACAGATATGAATTCATAGAGTTCTGGAACACCTCTGACGTTTACAGGACTTTATTACGCCACAAGCGACATGTACGCCGACATGAATATCAATGGTCATCACACACAGTTCATGGTCATAATATATGAATAAAGTTCATCATCAGCTATGCATGTATTTAGTAAAGCTGATCTCGTATAATTCTCTCACTCATCAGCTTCAGGGAAGATTTATCCCATATGTGAGTTTAAACAAACTCTACTCTGACATGGATAAGTCAGATACTTGATGTCTCCAACCGGCCACGCAAAATGGCGGACTTACAGTACAAATCGCCTCCGGGTGCTTTTTCATCAAACAAGGGGGAATCCCACCTTGTATACATAGTATCGCCGGCATGCGGGATACAAACAATATATATATATATATAAGTACTTCGGGCATGCACCAGCCTAGTGCATAATATCAGAATACATAGTGAGCTTCCTTTCAAGGATACGTAGGTGGTACGTTTTCCCGCTCAGGGAAAGAATCATAAACTGTCGATAATACGAGTCATGAAGATTCTAGCAAATAAGGGAAACAGTTCAAAGAGTCAATTACCTTCTGTCCCTTCAGAATAAATATAACCACCTTCACATCGCCTCCACGGCGGTTAGAATAAGCACATGAAATAATATACGACATCTTGTCGACCCACAGAGGACTTATATCAAGAGACATCTTGACTCACTGAAAACACAGCCCGATCTCTCTCGGTAATGGCGTCTACAGCAATCCCGCCAGAAGCTACGCATGCGCACTAACACGCAAGACCTTTTTTGAGCACCGCTCAAAATAGGCGGTTTGAAACCATATCAGGCAAAACTGACCTCGGTTTTCAAATCAAACCACAGACAACACAGACAAGTGAGATCATTCCCCAGTCAACAATCGTCTCAACAAAACCATGGATTAATGCCCTTAGACTAGGAAATTAATAGATTCAGCAAAGTGACCGTTACACTGAGTCTCTTTGGGATTTTGCTGTGAGCGGATGGAAATTGGGAATTCTATTAGGGAAAGGGCTCATAATTAAGTTAAAGAACTGGTTGGCTCTATGCGCGTTTGTGTGTTGGCGGGCTTGTAAATATATGGCATATATGAGAGTGTGTGGGTGTAGGAGGGATTGTAGGTGGATTTTGTTTAACCAGGCAAAGACTCACCACTTTTTAAATAATGCATGCGCTTGTGCTGGTGCGCGAGTTATTCCTTCAAGTCTGTGGGTTGATTCTGTTGAACACACCTCCGGTAACGCTCACAAAAAGGTATTGTTTGTATTTAAGGTATGCTGCGTATCTCGGGGGTCATAATCGTCATCATTTCTCTCTGCGTTCTTTACCGAGCATGGAGCGACTACTTGAGCTTGTCTGTCTGTCTGTCTTGAAAAATGTTGCCAACTTAGGTTTGTGAAAGATAAATCAAAGTCTGTGAACTTAGCTGTTTAAAGTAGCCAGAAATGACTTCTCGAAGCTCATCAGAATCTCATAATCAATATTTTTCGGTCTATTACTGTCTGTGATTATTTTCCAAGGTTCATACCCGCTGACGTACGATAAGACATCTTCAGGGACCGAGTCAGACATGTTATGAGAATTCCTCACCAAATTTTAGTTTCAAACTACTAAACCTGAAGTGATGTCAACAGGACACCCGCAATTCTGCCTTTTTCCCCCACTCCGCGGTTCCTAAGGTGAACCTAAGGTCACGAACCTAAGCGTACCGTTATTAACTTTGAAATGACACCATGTCTTATTCTGTGACTATCAAAGGTACGACCTTCATTTCTAAGTGCGTGTTATTACACGGTCTTTTCGCTAAACATTTTGTGGTCATGGGATTATTAGTATTAGCTGTATTTCTCATGGCTAAGACATAAAAACGCATTGGAATATGTGCTTGCATTTTGTATTAATCATATTAGTGGAGTCGGCCAAACAATTTTACCGACTCCGACTCCTGGAATTTTGGAAGTCCGATTCTGACCACAGTTTTTTTACTAGTCATATGGTATACAATTCGGACTTGGAGTCCAAACATTATTCTCCGACTACATTAAAAATACAAAACCGACGGACTCCAGGACTGCGATGTCCGACTCCACAGTCCTGGTATACATATGTGCATTGTTATTACTCAACGATCTACAGAAATTGGCTTTAATTACGACTGAAAATATTTAAGTTTTAAAAAAAAATCACAGTACAAAAATTCAGGCTCAACTACTCCTATTGTGTAAATAAGAAAATTTGAGAAACAAAAAAAAAAAAAAAAAAAAAAAAATTAGCAGCAGAACACCGATGTTAATGTAGGAAGAATTAAAGTCATGTGACTGGATCATTTGTTCCAAATTTGGAAACAAATGTAAATAATCACAACGCAAAAATAACATAAAAAGACGTGGAACGTGGAAGATATACACACAGTGGAGCTCTTTAGCAAGCACAACAGTTATTTTTTCTGGAAATAGCAGGGAAAATGAAAGTTAGGACCAAACAATATGAAACATGGAGAAGAGAAAGGGGATGTAGAAACTAAAAGGACAAGATCAAAATGGGAAGCACTTTGGAAGAACTGCTTTTGAAGGGAATTTTTAGAGATAAAGTGTTGAAGGCCTGTAGTCCATTGTGAGTCTAAACAGTAAGATGTTGGCGAACAAGATGTCGAATAAATTCCTCTGTAGTTCCTCTTCTTTTTCTTACACTCTCAGACGTCCAGTTGAAGGTTTTCATAGAAAGCAGTAGTCAGTTTGAGTCTATTTGAATCTCCGTAGAGTTTTTCCAAGAATGGTACTAGTGTCGGCCATATGCGCGTTCTCTGTTCCGCATATGTTGGGCAACTTTGACACAGATGTTCAGCAGTCATTTTATCAGTGCCACAGTTACACTGATCGGTAGTCCAATTTCTTAGCTTGTTGAATAGATGGTATCTCAATCTGTTGTGGCCAGTGCGGAGTCTGAATATTACCAATTGTTCTTTTCTGTGGAGCTGGTAGTATGCATAATTTGTGAGTGATATGTGTAGCGTGAGGTTTTTATTGGCTCTAAGATCAGTATAGTACTGACAATTACAGAAATAAAATTTCTGCAGAATATGGTGAAGTCCCAGTGTATGAGAGAACTACTAGTATCACAAATTAGTTACGGCTGTGAATGATCTGATCTCGAAAAATTAGTAGAGAGGAGACAGTCATAAATTGCAACCCCGCTGTGTAACTAACTGTGATATTAAAAGAACAAGGAAACAGATTTTACTTAACAATTATAAAAAAAATTGGCAAGTCGTTCAAATACAATTTATTTATTATTTATTTAGTATATACACTATCTACTCTTGTGCTGAAGGATGGATGTTGGAAGATGAAAATGTAATGGATTTGTAAGTTTGCAAATGATTTACAAATATATATATATATATATATATATTATATATATATATAAATATATGTATATATATATATATATATATATATATATATATATATCTATATATATATAGATATATATAGATATATATATATATATATATATATATATATATATATATATATATATATATATATATATATATATATATATATATATTACAAGTCTTCCAGTTACATGAACAAAAATTATATCAGCTGTGCTGTTACTCAATTATAGTAAATGTATCAGCTGTGCTGTTAATTATATATATATATATATATATATATATATATATATATATATATATATATATATATATATATATATATATATATATATATATATATATATATATATATATATATATATATTATATATATATATATAATTTATCAGCTATGATCTTATTATTGTCTCTTGCTACGCTAAATCCCTTTCTCTTCATAGACAGTTAAAAGCTCACAATTGCTGACGGAAATGGTACTACTGTGTACTCATCTCTCAAAAGTTATGTCCTTCTTAGTTTCGTGCACACAATACCTGCTGAGGATCGTTCCGTTAGCCCACCCAAGACTGAGCGGGACTAAGGATGTAGCTCTGGTACAATCACTGTGCTCCTGCGGAGTTCCAGGCAGCTGGATTGACTGGACATACGACCTCAGGTTGGATGACACGAATAAAACCAGTAAGAAGTAAAAATAGGGGCTAATTTCTGTCCTCAAGCCCAGCAAGGGCAACAACTGCTTGAAATCTATAGTCACTTTTCTCGGTAAGCATTTGTCTTCTCGCGTTAGTATCGAATGCAGTTAACTTTTGAGCTGTGGTCATTTTTGCGCTGGACTGCGCATGACTTGTCTTGTTGTTTGGGCGATCGGTTTCCGCCCACCACTAGTGGGAGTGAGCGATTTGGAATGGCGAAAGAGATGCCTCGTTGAAGAGGGGATCTCCGCTATTTTTGTTCTGTCAGGGATGTGTAGTCCTCTTATGGATATTTCGTTTAGTCGAGATAATACCTCTAGTGTTTTCCCACATGTCGGGAGGCGTGATATTTCTGTGTATTTCATGAAAGCAAGGTAAATTAACATTTTTCATTAACTCTATCGATTTTGGGTCGTGAGCGATTTCGATTCATAGCCTGTCTCCGAAAGTCGTCGTCACGAGATGTTCTTTCCCAGCTCACATGTCGCTGCATTGTACTGCATCGGTTGATGCAGGTTCCAAGGACCATTACTTGCTACTTTGTTAAATGAACTAGGTTTAGAAAAACCTTTATTATCTAGAGGATATTTTTGTGGACATTATTTATACTTCGGCAGACGTGTCTGTCTTGCTGAAGTCAAACTAAGGAGAGTGAACTGATCTCATACATCTGGTTATCTCCTGGCTGTTATAGAAAAGGATGGAGTTTTTCCACCTGACTACATTTACAGCACTATGAAATATAACATGCATCTGACTCATCATTGTAATGCTGTCTACCGTTTATTGCTGTATTGAATGTTGCTGTGATAATGACTGTTTGATGTGCCTACACATTTGCGTAACCATTTTGTCACTGTGGCGTCCACAATAAATAATGAAGAAAAACGTCAACGGCTGTTTCAAGACTCATTGACTTTATACGTCGTGAGTTTACTGACGTCCTATGTGGATTGCCCTGTTATTGTTGCATGAACATTGTTTTGACTGAACACATCTACACACTACACAAAACCAGACATGCGGATGCCATCCATCATCATATGGCATCACGCATCATTTGGTGGCCATAAGCTGGTTTGATTCTGGTACTAGCAAACACGGGGTCCCTTACCCACTTCATTTTCAACAAGAATTCATCAGCATCCTTCAAGAAATTAACATTCTTCAATACAGTCAACATCTTCAAAATTTTCAAAGTACTCGGCGTTGCCCGGTAAAAGTCAAAATTTCAACTTTTTGACGGAAACAAGAATTTGACAGTACCCGGCGTTGTTACATGTTGCCGGATAACTCGGACTGCTGTTATCTTTTACGCAAGTCAAGCAAGTTGCTGCTGTCAAGGTTCCAGTGCTGTCGTTTTTTGAGAAGGTCAAGTGCCGGTTGAAACGGGTTGTTTTCTGAAGAAGGCCAAGTACCGATTTCCATCAACTTACTTTTGGATTAGAAGGTCAAGTGCCGAAACAACTCAACACACAGTATTTCAGAAGCTCTTGTACCATCGTGTTAGCAGTGGAAGCAGTTCAGATGTGCCATCATCGTTGGAGCTTCGCTCTTTAGGACGTTGATTGACATCCGTTTTTCTGCTGTTCTACGATTGGAAGCCTTTAAGTTAAGTGGCCTGTTTGTATGTAAACTGTGCCCTTATACTTCTGCTGAGTCTTCTGTGTATCATCTCATTCTATATATTATATGTCTATATGTTATTTGTATATTTATATGTTTATATTTCAGCGGGTTCTCGGTTGGGTGGTGTCTCCGTTAGATTATGCCACGTCATAGAGGTCGTCTATTGTGAGCGTTTTCTGTAGGGTTTGCAAATTTCCGATACTGGAATTTGCTAAGCGACTTCTGTTGCTATTTATGTTAGCTGTGATGACATGTTTTAATATTGTTTTCGTTATTATTTCACATTCTTTAGTTTTGTTGTGATTTGTTTGTATTTGTTAGCCTACTCTTGTCTATAATTTAGTTTCATACAACATTTTTGTTTATACACTGTGGTGTCATGTATTTTGTTTAATTCTATCGCAGATATCGTCACATTTTTTGTGATATTTCATTAATTTCTGCTTTATTTTTAGTTGATTTCTGCGAAAGTTTTTGTATTGTTGCTGATCTTTGTTATTGTTTACATTGTTATTGTTTACATTGTTTGTATTGTTTACATTTTCAATGTTTACATTTTGCATGTGTTTACATAGTCATTGTTTACAGTTATAGTAATTAGTTAATGGGCTATGCTAATGCACTGTTACTACTATACTGATGATAAATGAATGATGAATAGTGTCGTGCACTATTGAATGAGAAGTGCACTTATGATCAAGATTTGAGTGCTGATATTTCATATACAAGTTCTTTGATTGGAGACTTGTTTCCCACAGAGACTGGGATAATATAATGTGATGTGAATATACAAGTGCTTAATTAAGACTTGTTACACTTAGGTTTGAAATAAATTAGTTAATTATTTCAGGTTTTGGACTCATATGTTAGACAACATGTCTACATTTGAGCACTTTATTGAGCAGGGTAAATTGCTTGGGAAGACTGGTGATAAGTTAGAAGAATTTGCAACTGCTCGATATGATAAAGCAATGGAAGCTGAACAAAAGAAACTGCATATGGAAGCTGAACAAAAGAAACTGCAGATGCAGGTGGATGAAAAGAGATTCCAAATGGAAATGGAAAAACAAAAAAGGGAATCAGAAGCTGAGGAGAGAAAACTCCAGCTACAGCTAGAAGCTGAAAGACTTCAAAAAGAGGCTAAGAATAAAAGACTTGAAAAAGAGGCTGAAAATAAAAGACTTGAAAAAGAAGCTGAAAATAAAAGACTTGAAAAAGAAGCTGAAAATGAAAGACTTCAAATGCAGGCTCAAGCTGAAGAAAGGAAGTTACAAAGAGAGTCTGATGAGAGGAAAGCAAAAATGGAACATGAAGAAAAACTCTTAGCTTTAGAGTTGGAGAAATTGAAATTGACGAGCATGAGTAATGGTAATGATTCAAACAAGGGTTCATCTTCTGGGAAGGCTAATAATGATACTTTTAAGATTAAGTTACCAACATTTAGTCCTTCCAGTGATGATATAATGTTCTATCTGGACAGATTTGAACAAGCATGTACAGCTCATAACATAGACAAAGCAAAATATGTTTATCAGTTATCAGGGATACTGACAGGTAAAGCTCTAAGTATATTAAATATGGTGGATGAACCTGACAAGAGCAATTATGAGGTTGTCAGGGCCGCTTTGTTAAAGAAATATCAGCTTAACGAAGACGGCTATCGTCTACAATTTAAAAACATGTTACCTGAAAATGGAGTTGAATTCTCCGAGTTTATTGCAAGAATACGCATTACTTTCTCACGATGGGTTGAACTATCTAAGACGGAAAAAACTTATGAAGGACTTATGGACTTAATACTTAGAGACAAAGTCATGTCGTCTGTCAATGAGTCTTTCCTTGCTTTCCTTCATGAACGTAAACCTAAAACAATAAAAGAAATGGAAGATTTCTGTTGCCAATACGTAACTGCGCACCCACACATAACCATGGGTAACTCTAAGGTGAAAGAAGGTTTACAGTTGCTTCGGCAGCTCCGTATGGTCAAAACTTTGCTCGTAGATCCCAACAAAATTTTGATAGAAAGGGCAGCGGTAATTTCTGTCAAAATCATGGAAACCAATTTCATGGTGATTCTTCTTCGAAGAATTGGAGACAACCTGATAGTGGTCGTTACTATCACCCTAATAATTATAAGCATTTCAAAAGAGGATATGGTAATAGAGGTTATTCCTGCCGAAGACCTCAGAACCAAACAAATAGATGTTCGCATCAATGTGAACATGATAGTAATCGTGGAAACTGGAATTCGAACCAGTATAACAATTACAATAGAGACAATAATAACTGCAGAGATAATAATAACTCTGATAACTTCAGAGGTAATAATAGTCGGGGTAGATCTCAACACAAAAAAAAGAGATATCAGCAGGCTAATGCTGTACAACAGGAAACTGAGGGAGCCTGTAATCATGTTGTTGATAGTAAAAACTTTGACGCTGTCACTAGTTCTGCTTTTGACTTTGAGAGAGCAAACAAATGCCCCCAATGCAGTACTTTATTCGAATCGGGTACCATAACTACTTTGAGTTGTGGTCACCCACTTCCCGCTCTTCCTGCTGCTGTTGCGCATGACGGGAGGGGTTCTTTAATTCTACATAAGGGTCTTGTTAATGATACTCCGGTCTCACTACTTTTCGATTCCGGATGCACCACTATTGGTGTTAGACAATCGCTTGTAGATCCATCTTGTGCTACAGGAAGGGTTATTAAATGTGTCACATTTGGCGGCACTCTAGAAAAATATCCTACTGCTGTAATTCGCATTGCCACTCCTTTCTTTACTGGAGATGTGCATGCTTGTCTCTTACCTAATCCTATTGCGGACCTTATTATTGGTCGTATTCACGGAGTTAGGGAGTGTACCCCACAGCAGATTGCTGCTTGGGAAGATAATAACATGCAAGCTACAAATGCAGTAGTTACAAGAGCACAAGCTCTACAAACACCCGAAACTTCACTGAATAGTGATAATGAAGTTGATAGCCAAGATAGTCACTTAGTAATTACTCGTGACTCTTTCATAAAATTGCAAGAAGAAGATCCTTCTTTAAAAAAATTCTTCGTTCTTGCGAAGAAAGGTGATCCGAATCAGGATACAAATAGAAAATCTTGGATTGCAATGAGAAACGGCGTACTTGTACGTATGGTACAAGATTCGACTACGTCGGCACATTCGCAAATTCTTGTTCCCAAGAGCATGAGAGTCCAAATATTACAACATGCTCATGACTCGCAATGTGCTGGACATATGGGTTTTGCCCGTACGAAGTCGAGAGTCCTTGCGGCTTTCTTTTGGCCTTTTGTCAATAAGGACATTCGTATTTACTGCCGATCATGCAAGGTATGTCAGGAGGTCAAATCTAGAGGACCACGACATGCTGCGCCTATCCAGGCTGCTGACATTCCTATTCGGCCGTTTCAGAAAATGGCCATAGATATTATTGGCCCTTTTAAGGTCAAGTCGGCCAGAGGACATCAGTTTATCCTTACATGTGTCGATATGTGCACACGTTGGCCAGAGGCTATTCCTCTTAAGAGCATATCTACTACAGATATCGCAGATGCTCTTTGGTTGATATTTTCTCGCTTGGGGTTCCCCAGAGAAATATTGTCAGACCATGGCACTCAACTCATATCTGACACTATGTCACAGGTAATGTCTACCTTACATATTGAACGATCTCTCAGTAGTATCTACCATCCTATGTCTAATGGGTTAGTTGAGCGTCTGAATAGAACGCTCAAGACTTTGCTTGGTAAGATAACTGAAGATCATCCTCAAGATTGGGACAGGGTTTTACCCGCGGCTCTCTTTGCCTATAGAGAAGTCCCTAATGAACACACAGGATTTTCTCCCTTCGAACTTGTC
This sequence comes from Oreohelix idahoensis, assembly GCA_024509875.1. Classification (NCBI taxonomy): domain Eukaryota; kingdom Metazoa; phylum Mollusca; class Gastropoda; order Stylommatophora; family Oreohelicidae; genus Oreohelix; species Oreohelix idahoensis. The sequence goes on along the minus strand of JAMPIV010005170.1, from coordinate 185,130 downwards.
TTTGGCGCGCGTCCACGCGGCCCTATGTCTTTATTACACGATCTCATCACTGCCGATGATATTAGCGATGAAACTCAATCCTCATATGAGTATGTCATTGCTCTTAGACAAAAGATCATTGAGGCATGTAAGCTAGCAACTGCTTCATCAGAAATTGCTAAAGAGAAGGCAAGGCAGTTTGCTAACAAGAATAGATGTCTACGACAACTTTGTCCAGGTGACAAAGCATTCGTCCTACTCCCCAGTAGGGAAAATAGACTTCTTATTGCATGGACAGGTCCGTATGCAATAGTCTCTCGGATTTCCGATGTTGACTATGTGGTCGATATTGATGGAAAGCATAAAACTTTCCACATAAACATGCTTTCGGAATTTCACGAACGTCCGGACTATTTGCTGCCTATTTTCCAGGCAACGGATGATGCTCCTGCACCTCACGGTCATTATTCATCCCTGTCTGTCATTCAGGATGAGGAAGCTACCTTCTCTGATGTCAACCTTCCCCTTCCAGTGGTTCCATTACATTCTACGGAATCTTGGAAAAACGTTTCTGTTTCTCCTAATCTTTCTGGTGATGAACATCGACAAGTCTCGTCGATGTTACAAACATTTCAGGATGTTCTCACTGACATTCCTGGACACACAGATGTCATAGAACATGACATAATTCTTACCGACAATAATCCAATTAGGGTTAGGCCGTATCCTATTCCTATACACTTTCAGTCGCAAGTGGAAAAGGAATTGGATGAAATGATTCAATTAAATATAATTGAACCATCGACTTCACCATATTCTTCTTCCATGGTTATTGTCCGGAAGAAGGATAAGAACATACGAATTTGCGTTGATTATCGCAAATTGAATCAGGTCACAAAGTTCGACGCTGAACCGATGCCTTTGTTAGAAGATCTACTGATTAGACTTTCTAATTCTAGATTCTTCACTAAACTTGACTTGTCTAAAGGTTATTGGCAAGTGCCTTTAGCAGAGCATGCCAAACCTCTTACTGCTTTTTCTACACCTAGGGGTCTATTTCAATGGAATGTTATGCCTTTTGGTCTCATGAACGCCCCTGCCACTTTCGTTCGCATGATGCGTCGAATTCTGTCACATCGTTCGGATGTCATCGCATACTTAGATGACATCTGTCTCTTCAGTGATACCTGGGAAGATCACTATTTAGGGTTATATGACTTACTGTCCACTCTACGTGAGAATAATTTGACAGCAAAACCTTCTAAAGCTTTTGTTGGTTTTGGTGAAATCTCTTTCCTGGGTCATCGTGTTGGTCATGGTCTCTTGAAGACAGAAGACCACAATACTTCCAAAATACTGAACATCTCTGTTCCTAAAGCGAAGAAGCAAGTTAGGAGTCTCTTAGGTTTAATTCAATTTTATGGGAGATTTATTCCAAATTTATCTTCGATCATGGCACCTCTCTCAACATTGTTGAAGAAAGGTTCGCCTAATCTGGTCCGTTGGTCTGAAGAATGCCAATCTTCACTAGACCAAATCAAGAATATATTTTCTTCTCCTCCCATCTTAAGATTACCTACTCTTGATAGGACTTTTGTTCTTCGGAGTGATGCTTCATCCACTGGGATTGGAGCAGCACTGATGCAAGAATATGCAAATACTCTGCATCCTGTTATGTACATTTCTAGAAAACTAAATGCGGCAGAGAGGAACTACTCGGTTTTAGACCGTGAGTTGTTAGCGATGGTTTGGTCAATTCTAAAGCTACAAAGATTCCTCCTGGGCGCACATTTCATTCTAGAGACTGATCAGAAAGCTCTTACAGCTATTCAGACTAAGAATTTGAAGAGTTCGAGATCCACTCGATATGCTATAGCTCTTCAACCTTTTCACTTCACGGTACGAGCTATCCGTGGTGCGGATAATGTGATGGCTGACATTTTGTCTAGATGCCCACATGACTCCAACTAATACTTCTGTCCTATATTTCTATATATTACAGAGTCATAACACACCTATATTTCTACAATAGATTAGCACATCTGTACTTACTTTATATGTACACACTATCGTGCTTTGTTGTCATCTTCTTCTGTTCGTTTTTTAAAATGATAGAGGAGGACTGAGTAGTTAATATAAGGGCCGTTAGTTTACTAAACAGCCACAATTATTAATAATGTATTGTACCTTATGAAGCATATTAGTTATTAATTAGCATTATATTGCTTGTACTTTCTCAGAATGTCATTGTTGAGCTGAGGACTTACCTTACGAGTTCTAGATTGTGTACTTACCCTCGGAATACCAGAGCATATGTCCTGGATCGTCATGTAGTTTAACTTTACTATGTACTTATGTCATTACATGTCAAAGAATGTACTATTTAAATTTTCCTATCAGATTTGTACATCCATTTTTAAAGACAATATTAGAGTATGCTGTTTAATGATGATTATAGTAACTTGCATACGTATATTGTGTTTACATGCTAACGTGATGTGTGTTGGTGACACCTCCCCGATGTGGATATTTTTTGAGACATATTTATTTTTCTGTTGAGGTATATCCTCACCAGACACTCTATAATTAGCCTATTGTTTGGCAATTTAATTAATTATCAGCGCATAATTCGTGCGTTTTGAGCCGCTTATCGCTTGCTCTTTGATATTGAAAAAAAAATATGTTCCACATTTTTTTTTTATCGGGAGGAGGTGGTGATATGTTGCGTGATAAATTCTCGCAACATCGTTTTATTTCAATATCTGTTTTATAACGCAAGGGCAACAACTGCTTGAAATCTATAGTCACTTTTCTCGGTAAGCATTTGTCTTCTCGCGTTAGTATCGAATGCAGTTAACTTTTGAGCTGTGGTCATTTTTGCGCTGGACTGCGCATGACTTGTCTTGTTGTTGGGTCGATCGGTTTCCGCCCACCACTAGTGGGAGTGAGCGATTTGGAATGGCGAAAGAGATGCCTCGTTGAAGAGGGGATCTCCGCTATTTTTGTTCTGTCAGGGATGTGTAGTCCTCTTATGGATATTTCGTTTAGTCGAGATAATACCTCTAGTGTTTTCCCACATGTCGGGAGGCGTGATATTTCTGTGTATTTCATGAAAGCAAGGTAAATTAACATTTTCATTAACTCTATCGATTCTGGGTCGTGAGCGATTTCGATTCATAGCCTGTCTCCGAAAGTCGTCGTCACGAGATGTTCTTTCCCAGCTCACATGTCGCTGCATTGTACTGCATCGGTTGATGCAGGTTCCAAGGACCATTACTTGCTACTTTGTTAAATGAACTAGGTTTAGAAAACCTTTATTATCTAGAGGATATTTTTGAGGACATTATTTATACTTCGGCAGACGTGTCTGTCTTGCTGAAGTCAAACTAAGGAGAGTGAACTGATCTCATACATCTGGTTATCTCCTGGCTGTTATAGAAAAGGATGGAGTTTTCCACCTGACTACATTTACAGCACTATGAAATATAACATGCATCTGACTCATCATTGTAATGCTGTCTATCGTTTATTGCTGTATTGAATGTTGCTGTGATAATGACTGTTTGATGTGCCTACACATTTGCGTAACCATTTTGTCACTGTGGCGTCCACAATAAATAATGAAGAAAAACGTCAACGGCTGTTTCAAGACTCATTGACTTTATACGTCGTGAGTTTACTGACGTCCTATGTGGATTGCCCTGTTATTGTTGCATGAACATTGTTTTGACTGAACACATCTACACACTACACAAAACCAGACATGCGGATGCCATCCATCATCATATGGCATCACGCATCAAATACATCCAATAATCTGTACATATAGGTGTGATACAACCGTTTCCTTCCCCCTATAATATACCAGGCCCTCTCTGACAAGTGCTATACTGGCTGGTAACATATATCCTAACAATATTGTTGTGTTCTGATGATTAGAGTTATATGAGACGAGGACTGGTTGGTTATATACATCAGGTTGGAGTTATATGAGACAATAGATTGGAGTTATAGGAGACAATAGATTGGAGTTATATGAGACAATAGAATGAAGTTATATGAGTCCTAACAAGGACGTTTTTGGATTATATTTCAGTTGGCTTTATATGAGACAATAGATTTGAGTTATAGGAGACAATAGATTGGAGTTAGATGAGTCCTAACAAGGACTGTTTTGGTTATATTCCAGTTGGATTTCGTCTTCATCAATCATATCAGGAAATACAATCATTATACCTAATTCCCCAAGATACAATCAGTAACCTGATACATTCATAGTGAAACAATTTATATTAAATATATCGGTGTAGGTAGTATAAATGACACACAGCAAATGCAGACATTATATATCTGCTGAAGGCCTATTTTCCTACAAGTGTAAAGTAAATATATTTACCCTCTAAGATTTAAACAGGCCAGGTTTTGACTCGACTAGTGAAGCAGTCTGCGCGATCAATGCAGGTGAGCAATAAATCAGTCTTGACACCTTCTCTTTTCCATTCGGTCGTCTAGCTGTCTTCGTGTTGGTGTGTGTCTGCTTAAGGAATGCTGTTGATTGGTTCTTGGCGTGGCAACCTGATTGGCTATATGCGGTTCCGTACCATCCACCGTACAATCGGTGACCTAGGCCGACTCCCGTAAAACAGGGCGTATGCCTAATTTTATTCTGTTTTCATCCATATTGGGAGACAAGATGGCCGCGACCGTGTACAGAAAAACAGGGCTTATGCCTAATTTTTTTCTGTCTCATAGACTGGTGAACGGTGCTCGTTGATTGGTTGAGGGATATTTGTATCTCGACATAGTGATTTAACTAAGAAGTGGGTTTACACACACGTTTTACGACAATATGGATCCTCTGCATCCCATTTGTTTCTGTATCTCATTCTGATAAAACTCTTTGCCTCCTCGAAAGTTACGCTTGTATCAGGCTGAGGTAGAATTCCACCTTACTTTGCCAGTCTGTCAGCCTCTTCATTGCCAGTGATGTTACAATGATTTGGGATCCATTGGATCACAGCTCTTTTGAATCGTTGACATAGTTTGTGGAGCACTATTCTGAGGGCATCCAGGTCTGTATTATTTCGGCTTTTCAACGTTGCAATTACTGACTCGGGGGTAGCTCGTATCCCATAAACGTCAGTGATAGTCTACCACGTGCGTCCTTCGTCTTAAAGCTTAGGCCACTGTTCCCTTCTTGTTGCAGAGATAGTACCTTCTGCTGGTACAACCAATAACTATCGTAAAAGAATAAAACGAAACGCTCTTCAGAGTATGGCGTTTTCCACCCATAGTTATGGATTCCTATCTTCCCATACCACCATCCCAATTACTAAGAATTTACCCTCAATGAGAATTAAATTTAATCCCTCGAGATAAAACTTCCTTTACATTTATATAGAATAGCTTCAGCTTTACATGACATTTAAATGAAAAGATTAATAATACAGATAGAATCTGTTTTATATACATCTCCACTGATTGAAAAGTGTTCACAATATAAATTGAATATGTTTTCATTTATGTTTAAACTGATTTAAAAGTTTGAAACTTCCATTACTTTAAAATGAATATTTTCACATAGACATTTACACTGGTTTAAAGCTTGAAAACTTACGCTACTTTTTAAAGTGGCTATGCTTATAGGTACATTTTCACTGCTTTGAATATGTAAGTATTATACTTAGAATGTACATCATTTCTTTCATCTGTCCCTCCCTGCTCCATAGGGAACCTGGAACTGCTTTATGCTTTTAGTTCTCTTTACGAAACTATCAATAAATCAATCCCCAGTGGTACAGTGGTGGTTCATGAATCATCATTCTATACGATGACGTTGCCAGCATCAAATGACTTTGACATCCACAAGCGATTTTCACACCAAAAAATTCACATGGTAAAATATATATATATATATATATATATATATATATATATATATATATATATATATATATATATATATATATATATATATATATATATATATATATATATATATATATATATATATATATATATATATATATATATATATATATATATATATATATATATCTCTTCCCTTCCAGTCACTACTGACCATAGGAGCGTACCTCCCGAAATAATTTTCGGTGGCACGAGGTTGGGCAGTTGTAGATCAAGCTGTTGCCCATGCAGCAAGACCCGGCCTGGACGCCAGAGGAACGGACTAGCCGATGCAGTCTGACACCAGTAGCAACCGCCTGTCATTATTAGGATACGGAACTTGCCCTCGGTATATATATATATATATATATATATATATATATATATATATATATATATATATATATATATATATATATATATATATGTGTGTGTGTGTGTGTGTGTGTGTGTGTGTGTGTGTGTGTTAGTTCACATGTTATTAATGCAACATAGAATAAAAAAAGCACTACTTTCTCCAATATTGTCTACAGACTTATTGCTCAGATGAATAAAAGAGACGAGTCGGTCTCTTACACGCGTCTCGGGTGTCTTTAATTTGACAATAGATTCCCTCTCTGACTCCGTGTGTTTCTTCAGTTTCCTAGTCCCGGTGTTCCTTATTAAAATGTAGAGATTTCCTGTGCTTTGTAAGTCTTATTTGGTTCTCCAATAACACGTCTGGTTTAACAAAAGGAATAATGAATCTAGTCTTCACTCTGGCGAGGTCTTATGTTGTCTTGGCGAGAGCGAAATTCACAGAGAAATAAAACTGCGAAATGGTCAGACTATATTCCTATCTTCCCACCTATTGTTGTAATGAATTTAATCAGAAAGATCCAATCATTTCAAATCATTTAGATAGGTGTGATATTTTCAAAATAATTCCACGTGAAATAAGGTGCATGCATGCAAAGGTCACGTATTACTATGTATGGCCATCTGATGCCTTGCATACACTCTCACAAACACATTTGTAGACTCATATTGTCTCAAATGTAAACAATCCAATGATTACTTTCAAACAAGTGACCTGAAGCTATTATGTCACACTTGTCTGCCCACATGTGTCACACAGACAGTAGTCTCGTTATCTGTCGTATGAGTACGCAAATACTCCGTGTTTGCCCAGCTTGTTAACAAACGAGTCGCTTATCAGTGGTTTAATCTAAACACGCCGTCGCTCATCTTATCTAGTTGCTTTTCGCAGGCTGGGATAAACATTATCTGCAAGGAGTGTCACAAATGTTTAAACATACAAACTCCTTGCTCCTTAGCCGATAGTGAAAAGAAATTGGTACATTTAAAAGTACACAACTAAAAATCAGTACAAAATATGTCTCTGATCCTGTCGAAGTGAAACAGATCGTGAAGACGTCGTCAATTTTGTCACAACGTTCACTGTGGTTCAACTTTGTGACTTGTTCTTTGCTCAAGTATTTTTGCATATAATTTGTATATTTGACGTAATAGTGACATACCTATGTATGTGTCACATTTCTTTTTAATTACACTTTTGTCAGATTGGTATTATAAGGCTTTTTGGCAGTCTTCTGGGACTCTTCAATTAAACATAAGAAACCTAATGCAGGTTTCCAATAAAACACACATATTAAATGGTTTATTTTTTTTCTATACTTTTATCATTATATCGTTCATTTTGGATTGAAAATAAAATGAATAAAACTGGAGCAGTGAAGCAAGCAAGATTGTCAGTGCTCCGACTCCGCTCTAGGTCCAGTCAAAAACCTGTTGCCCTACTGCTTCGCGCTCCAGCTCTGAATTAAACACAATTTCTTTTAAAATATGGGGGTGTCGCGCCAAAGTGAGGTCTGGGTTTTGTGACGGTATGATCGGGGGGTGAAAGGGGGGGGGGGGGGGGGGGTGGGGGGGGGGGGGGGGGGGGGGGGGGGGGGGGGGGGGGGGGGGGGGGGGGTATGTAAAAATTACAAAAATTGCGTGACGTCATTTCTTAACGACGCCTATCCTTCCTTTCTCTTCTTTTCCTGTTAATTATTGGCTGTTCTTTTTTCCCGTTTTATATTCCTAGAACAATTATTGTATTATATGTTATCTAGCACCTTGCTTCAATTTTTATGTTCTTTTATTTTTAACCCAAAAACGCAGACACGTCGAAAACGACCAGGAAAAAAAAATTAAAATAGCAAAGTCCGGACCGGGCACTGCATAGACATTAAAAGTATTTAAAAAAAGACAGCGCGTTTCAAAACAAAAAACAAAAGTACTGTTAAGCGTATTTGATTTTTATAGTAAACGATATGTAAAGATTTTTATGGGCAGGGCCGAAATGATTTGCATCTTACACACCCACCTCACCCATCAGACGCAGGTTGTTTCTGTTTTAAGTAAATTTTTAAAATGAGTATTAGTGGGGCGTCACACTGTTACTGGCAGTTTTCGCTTATATTAAAGACGTCAGCCTGTTTGATACTTTTTGTAGTCAAAGAGAAAGAACTGGCTGTTTACTTTTATGAGATAAGTTAGATTTAGTGGTTAAGTCCCTTGTCTTATACAGTGATCCTTATAAGAATCGATTTTGTTCTGTTTCGGGGAAATGTTTTAAATAGATTGTCATTCCCCAAGTCGCTATACAGATGTCCATATAAGGAGCGTCTCGGCTATCTTTTCGGGGAGCGCTCTGGACTGGGGGTGAGTTCTACTCAGGGAAGTGCTTACTGGGCATGCGCGAAGTTTTGCGCAGGGGATCATGAGACTTCCTATCGCTCAGTCTACCTGGGGGTTTCTGATCTGACAGGAGGTCAGAGATTTTCGCTGGCTGTATTTATGGGGAAATGAAGTAGTCTGTCTGACAAAGATGTCTGTGATTTTTCCCCATGTTTTATTCTGAGCGCCAAGGATGGCGAGTGTTGTTTTGTGATTATTCTAGGATGCTGTCAAGGTAAAGATACCCATTTAAATCTTTATTGTCATGCCTAGAACTGCAGGGTTATTTGTTGCCAGCATATATGGCCGATTGACATTTTGAGGCGACTTTCTCCCTGTGAGGAGAAGAGTTTATGGATGACATTATTTGTGAAATCCGCTATTTGTACAGCATAAACTGTCCAAGACTGGTATGTCTTAGTTGATATAAAGAAGCCCAGAGGTCATAGTACTGTTTGGAACCCGCTACTCAGGCGGTATGATATAGGCATGGACTGATGCCTTGCTTGTCAGAGATAACACAGAGGTTACTAAATGATAGAAGCCCGCTATGTTGCGGCTGTTTTTTCGCCAGAGAAAGTACCTGACTTGGTACGTCAGAGGAGTCATAGACTATAGTTGAGTACTTAGGAGTCCGCCCTGTGTGCGGCATGTTTGCTAGAGCTAACTGACGCGCTTAGTCAGTGGTACCTGAGCTACAGTATCAGTAGAATGTAGATTGACAGACTTTAGCACTTGGATGTACAAACTGCTCAAGATTTATTAATGTCAGATGTCTTCAACCATTAGCATGTCTGTGATGTTCATGAACCTTGTTCGATTGACTGTGCATTTGATGTCGTCGTACGTCCTGTAATAAATTGTATGAAACGTCATTGTTGTTACCATCACTCGATGACTTCCACATGTGGTTTGAGTGGGTGTATTATGAACCTTGTCTAAGAGCCTTTACACATTTCGCGTGAACTGACTTATCTGATGTCAACACCCCTTGCATCATACTACTTCACCATCGTCAACTGCAGCATTGTATCACACCCAATACTCACTCCAACATTTATGATGGTCAAAATACAACCGAACATTATGGTGTGCCAGCTTGATGGGACTATCGTCGTTTGATATGTCAAGTTCGTCTGTTAAATGAAAGTACCCGGCGCAGCCCGGAAGGTTGTTCACATTTCCTGAGCCTAAAGAGAACACAGTACATTACAGTGCTCCCGACTCCTTTATTTGATTTACTGTTGATGTCGTTGCTATTGTTCTATATTTGTCAACAATGTAGAAATTTGTAACATGGGAATCACCAAATGGTCGGGACAGAAACCAGATAGACCACATCATGGTTAACGGTAGATGGAGACATGCATTACAAGATGTGAAGGTAAGAAGAGGTGCAGATGTGGGAAGTGATCACCATTTAGTAGTATCAAAACTGAAAGTGAAACTAAGAAGGGCTGCACCAACTGTAACTACACAGAAAAGGTTTGACATCAGCAAATTGAAGGACTCCCTTACCAGAAAAGCTTTTGCGGCCGACATAAAGAAACGATATTAATTTGCCAAAAGTCAGGAAAAGACATTGACTGATGATATAGACCAGAATTTCAACACCATTTCAACAATATACAAAGAAAGCAGCAAATCATGCTTGGGATTCCAGGAAAGGAAGAAGCAAGACTGGATAACACCAGAAACATTAAACACCATAACGATGAGAAAGGAAATGAAAAGAAAGAAAACAGAAGCGAAGTCCCCCAAGTTAAAGCAACTATATATCGAACAGTACAGTCAGCTGGACAAGGAAGTTAAACGCCAAACCCGAGCCAACAAAAGGAATTTCCTAGACGATCTTGCAAGACAGGCAGAGGAGGCAGCACTGAGAAATGAACAAAGCACAGTATACAAAATAACTAAATTCATCAGCGGAAAACGAGGTGCAAACAATATTACATTAGTAAGAGATAAGCAAGGAAATCTCATCACGACAGCAGAGGGACAGGAAACAAGATAGGCAGAGCACTTCAGAGAAACTCTGAACAAGGAACCACCAGAGACACAATTGAATGTTCCTGGGGCTGAAAACGATCTAGATGTAAATACAGACATTCCACGAAGAAAAGAAATCATCACTGCAATCAAAGGGTTAAAGAACGGCAAAGCTCCGGGCCATGATAACTTAAATGCAGAGCTATTTAAGACAGACCCTGAGCTAGCAGCAGAACTATTAGAACCACTATTTGCACAAGTCTGGAAAACGGGGACAACACCATCAGAGTGGAACAAAGGAATAATTGTCAAGTTGCCCAAGAAGGGAGATCGTGCAGACTGCAATAATTGGAGAGGAATCACTCTTCTCTCAGTTCCCAGCAAAATACTAGGCAGGATAATTATAAAGAGAATTTCAAAGGCAGTAGACCACAAACTGAGGAAGGAACAAGCAGGATTTAGAAAGAATAGAAGATGTGTAGATCATATATTCACTCTCAGGAACATTATAGAGCAGTGCTCAGAATGGCAAAGACAGCTTTACATTAATTTCGTAGATTTTGAAAAGGCTTTTGACAGCATACATAGGGACAGTTTATGGAAAATACTGAGGGCTTATGGAATTCCAAGCTGCATAGTGTCAATTATAAAAAGCCTCTACGCCAACTTTACGTGTAGTGTTGGGCAGAGCAACCTAACCTTTGAGGTGAAGACAGGAGTACGACAGGGATGCCCCTTGTCAACCACTCTATTTTTTAACAGTCATAGACTGGGTGATGCGCCAGACAACAGAGGGCAGTCCAAGAGGAATAAGATGGACAACATTTTCTACATTGGAAGATCTGGAATATGCAGATGACATTGCACTACTAGCACATTCACATCAACACATCCAGGAAAAAAAAACGGATAGACTTAACAAGTTCAGCCAGCAGGTGGGCTTGAACATAAATTTAAAGAAGTCTGAGGTCATGACGCTCAATGTGAGCAACCCTGAGCCCATATCAGTAAGGAATCAGCAATTGGTACAGACAGATACCTTCACATACATAGGAAGCATAATAACACCAGACGGCGGGGCAGGCAAAGACATCAACATCAGAATGAATAAGGCAAGAACAGCCTTCTTTAGCCTAAACAACATCTGGAAGTCCTCCCAATACAGCACAAGCACAAAATTAAGATTATATCAGAGCTGTGTGCTTTCTGTGCTTCTCTATGGTGCGGAATGCTGGAGAGTCACAGAGAAGGAAATGTCGAAATTGTCCTCCTTTCACACAACATGCCTAAGAAAAATTCACCGAATCTTTTGGCCGAATACCATCACTAACCAAGATCTGCTTACTCGTAGCAAGCAAGAGGACATGCACACCATCATAGCTGGCAGACGCTGGAGCTGGGTTGGCCATGTCCTCAGAAGAGACCCTGATGCCATCACAAGAACAGCTATGCTTTGGACCCCTGAAGGAAAACGAAAGAGAGGCCGACCAAAAACAACCTGGCGGAGGACTGTGGAGGCTGAGATGCAGGGAATGAACCAGAGTTGGGGCACTGTACGAAGGATGGCCACCGACCGAGCAAAGTGGAATCAATTTGTTGTTGCCCTACAAGACGCCACTAGGCGTGATGGCCACTGACTGCTTTGACGGTCGGCGGCTACGGATCAAAGAAGAAGAAGAAGAAGTAGAAATTTGTACACAACTGTTCAAGTCGAGTTGAAGTCACAAGGTCAAGTTCCTGTGCCATTGTTGCTGTGTTCCTGCCTCACTTACTGGTCTGCTGAAGTCACCAGTGGTCATCATAGCGAGAAGCAGAGCTGTGGAAACATCTGTACCCTATGCTTCAGAGTTCGGTACCCTTCAGCGTGGATCCTCTGCTCCTTGGATGCCTATTGGTGTATTACGATATTACGGTTCCTGAGGATAGGATTGTCATCTTAAGATAAGTGGCCTTTTTGTTTTGGAAACTGTGCCTTTGTATTGTGATTTAACTGAGCCTTCTTCGCAATACACTCTAATTATATGGTATGTGTTGATATGTTACATGTTCTTTTGTATCATATGTGATTTAAGTGTTATATTTCAGCGGGTTTCAGTTGGGCGGTGTCTGTTGTAGGGTATCCCACGTTACAGAGGGCCTACAACAGCGTTCTTTAGGGACCTTATCGCGAATTTCCAACTGTGGAAATTGGTAGCGACTTTTGTTGCTTTCGCGATATTTTTGTTTAGTTGTGCCGAGGTGTTTTTTTCGTCGTTTTGTTATATTTTCTTTGTTCTTTACTTTTGTTTTGATTTGTTTGTATTTGTCTGCCTCACTTTCCTGTCTTTTATTTTGTATACACCTTTTCGTTTATAACTGTGTTATCACTTGTTTTGTTAGATCTCTTCGCAGTTATCTTTACATGCTTTGTAACATTTTCTTTAGTTTCGCTGTATTGTTTATTTGACTTCTGCGAACGTTTTCGTTTGTTCCATATACTTGTTCATTGTTTTCATTATTGTTATTCATTTTTGTCATACACAGTCTATATATATATACTTTGTCATGCACTATTAATATTATAATGCACTTTAGATATAGAAGGTAATTATACAAGGTCTTTGACAAAGACTTGTCTCCCACTGAGGTTGGGATAAAGGTTGTTATTATTTCGGAGGTACTGATAGCAAATTATTAAACATAATGTCTACAGTGAATGAACATAAGCTAGAAGATGAGATTAGCTTGTCTCAATATGAACAATGGCTAGAAAGTGAGATGAGCTTGTCTCAATACGAACAATATTGTAAAGAAAATACTTTCACCGGTGAGCTAGAGCAAGTCAAAATCGATCTAGAGAAGTTAAAGATTGAAGCTAAGAGACATGAGGATGACTTACATAAATCAAACTTGGAACTTGCTAATGCGCAAGATATGTGTTGCAAATTAAAAGCTCAGGCCAGGCAAGACAAGAAGTCTTATGAAGAAATAATTCTGGAGGTAAGGAATGATGTGGATTTTTTTACAAAATACTGCTATAAAGAAGAATATTGTATCTCTCGAGGAGATTAATGAGTTTAAAAATAGCAAGGATAGTGAGATTCAGGCACTACAACTGGAGTTAACGCAGTTGAGAGCGAATAAAGAAAAGGATGAAAAAGTTGATGAACTCATAACTAGTCATCATAGTGCTATGGAAGCACTCAAACTTGAACTTGGTCAGGAGAGAGCCAAGGCCGTAGATAATATCCAAACTCTCCAAGAAAAAATTGAGAGCCTTAAATTGGAAAATACATCTCAAAAGGAAAAACTGAAAATGGATCTTAGGGATAGGATTGTTAAAGAGAAGAATTTAACTTCTCAGTTAAACGACTTAAAGATAGATTATAACAGGCTTCAGGTTAGAACTAACGAAAAAATTCCGAAAGCTGTTTCTAGAGAGACAGCTGTTGCAGAAGTAGAAATTGCAAAACTTCGCAACAGAATTGATGTTTTTTTTAGATATTGTTTTGAACAACAAGATGTTGTCTACTACCAAGGTGGATAGATTTAGACGTAAAGCTGATGGTCCATATGTTACAAATGCAAAGAGTCAGCCACATGCACTCAGTAACATTAAACAATATGTGAACAAATCTTTTCGTGGCAAATATAATTTCCCACGTAATAACGATACTTTCTCTAATAGGAGTGATTCTTGGCGTCAGGCCAACAAAAGTAATTCAAGTGGCAGTCTTTTGGATCACGGTGAGGACTTTGATAAATGTCATGACAAGACTCCTCAGACAAACCGTGCATCGGCTTTACAAATTTCTCATTAATTAATGAAAGAGAAAAAAACTATTAGTACTTGTTCCCAAAATGAGACCCATTATGTGCGGAACAATAAAGACTCTACCATTCCGGTTATTCATCATACCCAGCACAAGCAGTATGATCCATCTGTTAAGCACATTGCCACAGGCAAAAATAAAATCAATTTTGCTAGGAAAGATAATCGTGATTTTGGATAGCGCCAAGGGCGATCATCACGTGGTAATTTCCTTCTTCAAGAAACTGGAGACAATCTAACGGTCCTCAAAATTTTGGTCCTTATAATTATAGGAATTTTGGAAGAGTTACTACAATAGAGGTTATCAACCTTATGATAATTTTTCTCAGAGACAGCAAAACCCATCAAATAGATATTTTGATCAAAGGGGAAATAACATTTGCAACTATGCTAATTGGGGTTCAAAACATGACAACGCTCCCAATAGAGATAATGGTTATGATAGGTCTCGGATAATGTGATGGCAGACATACTGTCGCGATGCCCACATGACTCTACTTAACTCTTATGTCCTAGGTTTCCTAATACACGTCTAGATTTATGACAGTACCATACAATGACATTCTATTAGCACATTTGTTTTCACCCTACTTGAATTCATGGTTGATTTCTTTCTCTGTTTCCGTCTTTGGGATAACAGAGGAAGGTTTAGTTATCACGATATAAAGGTCGGAAATTAGTACGGCCACCTTTAATACGTAGAAATGTGGGATTAACTATAGTATATTATAACATCCTACGATTATCAAATAGAATTGTGTCATTTGTATTTTTCTCAGCTAACCAGTGCTATTGTATGGAGAGTCTATAAAGAGTTCAAGTTATGCCTGATGATGTCCATGCTTCCACTGTGGACGCTTCTTAGATGTGCCCTCCTGAAAGGAGTATTGTCATGAACTGCGGATGTCAACTTCAAGAAGTTTACATCAGCATACTTGTGTATGCATAATTGTATTAAAAGACATTACACTTAGTTATGATACACCTTTTCGATAATGATGGTTTATATCATTATATTTTGGGAGATTACTAAGTTAGATATACATTAAGGTAATCAATCCGCTATGTATTGTCATTCATTGTTGCTACACATGGTGATATTGTATTATATGTTTGTAATTTTTGCTTGCATTGTAACATTGCAAGCACCTTAGGTGCATTAGTGGCATCTCCCTGGATAGATTTATACGTAGAGAAAATAGTTTCTCTTATCTTGTGAGATATTTTTTGTTCTCACCAAACGCTCCATTGTGCGTTAATTTAGCCTGACATTATGGCGTTATATTTATTTTGATACCTTTCATCAGCGCATCATTCATGCGTTATGAGCCTGTTGTATCATGCTCATTGATGAATTTCGAAAAACAAAATTATTCATTTTTTACCCCCGGGGGTGCGGTAAACTGTTAGTGGCAGTTTTCGCTTATATTATAGACGTCAGCCTGTTTGATACTTTTTGTAGTCAAAGAGAAAGAACTGGCTGTTTACTTTTATGAGATAGGTTAGATTTAGTGGTTAAGTCCCTTGTCTTATACAGTGATCCTTATAAGGATCGATTTTGCTCTGTTTCGCGGAAATGTTTTAAATAGATTGTCATTCCCCAAGTCGCTATACAGATGTCCATATAAGGAGCGTCTCAGCTATCTTTTCGGGGAACGCTCTGGACTGGGGGTGAGTTCTACTCAGGGAAGTGCTTATTGGGCATGCGCGAAGTTTTGCGCAGGGGATCATGAGACTTCCTATCGGGCAGTCTACCTGGGGGTTTCTGAGCTGACAGGAGGTCAGAGATTTTCGCTGGCTGTATTTATGGGGATATGAAGTCCTCTGTGTGACAAAGATGTCTGTGATTTTTCCCCATGTTTTATTCTGAGCGCCAAGGATGGCGAGTGTTGTTTTGTGATTATTCTAGGATGCTGTCAAGGTAAAGATACCCATTTAAATCTTTATTGTCATGCCTAGAACTGCAGGTTTATTTGTTGCCAGCATATATGGCCGATTGACATTTTGAGGCAACTTTCTCCCTGTGAGGAGAAGAGTTTATGGATGACATTATTTATGAAATCCGCTATTTGTACAGCATAAACTATCCAAGACTGATATGTCTTAGTTGATATAAAGAAGCCCAGAGGTCATAGTACTGTTTGGAACCCGCTACTCAGGCGGTATGATATAGGCATGGACTGATGCCTTGCTGGTCGGAGATAACACAGAGGTTACTATATGATAGAAGCCCGCTATGTTGCGGCCTGTTTTTTCTCCAGAAAAAGTACCTGACGTGGTACGTCAGAGGAGTCATAGACTATTGTTGAGTACTTAGGAGCCCGCCCTGTGTGCGGCATGTTTGCTAGAGGTAACTGACGCGCTTAGTCAGTGGTACCTGAGCTACAGTATCAGTAGAATGTAGATTGACAGACTTTAGCACTTGGATGTACAAGCTGCTCAAGATTTATTAATGTCAGATGTCTTCAACCATTAGCATGTCTGTGATGTTCATGAACCTTGTTCGATTGACTGGGCATTTGATGTCGTCGTACGTCCTGTAATAAATTGTATGAAACGTCATTGTTGTTACCATCACTCGATGACTTCCACATGTGATTTGAGTGGGTGTATTATGAACTTTGTCCAAGAGCCTATACACATTTCGCTTGAACTGACTTATCTGATGTCAACACCCCTTGCATCATACTACTACACCATTGTCAACTGCAGCATTGTATCACACCCAATACTCACTCCAACATTTATGATGGTCAAAATACAACCTAACACACACACATATCAGATTAGATTAAGTGCCATCTCCGCAATGAGGGTCGCCAGTGATGGACATTGAACTTTTGCCAGCTCTTGCCTTTATTGTGTATTTAAGGACAATAAATAAACAGAAAATAAAGAACAATAAAGGGAGAGAATGAAAAGAAACCACCTAAAACAGTCACTTGGCTCTTGTTTAGAGATATGCTGTTTGGTTCATTGATTCAAATAGCCTCAAACAAACTCTTGCTGTCTTTGAAAACATTCAAGTGGCTGGGGGGAGAGGGATGGTCATAGGTAGCTCTAAAACAAAATCCATGGTGATTCCGCCCTGGGAAATCAAGAAACCAGACACGGACTACCACCTAGCAGAAATACTTAAGAAAACAAATAATATAGAAAATATTAAAAACACAGCCAGTAAATATATACAACAAATATCAAAAGACAGCATTACCGTGTACACAGAATCTTTACATAACGTTTACTATAAAAATCAAATACGCTTAACAGTTTTTTTGTTTTTTTTGTTTTGAAACGCACTGTCTTTTTTTATATACTTTTAATGTCTATGCAGTGCCCGGTCCGGACTTTGCTATTTTAATTATTTTTTTTCTGGTCGTTTTCGACGTGTCTGCAATACTAAAAGCACTAGAAATATTCTCTAACAACCCTCCCAAAAAACTAACTGTTTTAACTGACTCTCTTTCAACAATTAAAGCACTTAGAAACTTACGAGAATGTAGTAGACCTGATATAGCAGAGGAGATATTTCTGGCTACTACATACTTATATTGCAGAGGATGTTCAGTCTTAATTGCTTGGATATCTTCACATGTTGGCATAGAAGGAAATGAAAAGGCAGATAAAGAAGCCAAGAAAGTTAGGTCTGATAAAAATCTAATAAATGTAGGGACGAATAAATCAGAGATTAAGAGCTTAATTAAAGATTTAATAACAGATGATTGGAAAGCAGAGTGGGATAAAAATCTGAAAGGAAAACATGCACATAAGATGTTCAAAGCTCCAACAAGAAAATGTCAGATATCTAGGGAATTGAAAATTCCAAGTAGTAAGAAACTTCTCAGACTACAGCTGGGAAAAGGTTATTTCAGAATAGAAGAACCTTACTGTGCAGGATGTCTTCAAGACTATAATAAAGAACATTTCTGGTTAAAATGTAAGAGATCTCAACAAATGAGAATACCAATATTAGATTATTTGCAAGCATCAAACTTACCTATAAATATAGAAGAGGTGTTAAGAATAGACAGACCTAGGGTACTGCATTATATAGTCTAACAATATTTAACACGAACAAATGTTAATATACAGTGTCTGGGAATGTGAAGGTCTGATGCTGTCCTTACAATGCTGTGACGTACGTCTAGTTTGTCAAGTGAATTTTCCCTGATTTGATGGATGATTAAAGGGACTTTAGCTTTTCATAACATTAGAACCCCTGAACATCAGTATTGTTGTAACTTTTCATCAACGAAGAGTAGCGGCTATGATCAAAGCAGTCAAAGACGATCCCCAGAACAGAGAAGCAGAAATTTAGCATCTCCGTGCGAACACTGAACCGTTCGCAAGACGGACACGAGTGGTCAGAAGAAAGCTTCTTGCAGACTTCGCACCTCTGTGGCAACCGGCAGGCTTGCCCGAAAGACTATGGAACGGGAGAGACGGAGCGCTCAGCGTAGCGGATACGATCTGAGGAATCAGGAAACTCACCGCGAACGAGGCTAGTCTCGCAGAAATTTCACATCCTCGTGCGAGCAGCCTGAGACGAACGATGATCGGAAGCCAGTCGGGCCATCGCGGTTAGCATGGCGGCTAAATAACTTCGACCTTCCCTGGGATCTGAAGAGGCGCGAAATTTTCACACGACCCATTTAACTTTCATTCCCGTTAGATATATACAGAATCTGAAAAGGGCAACTTTATCATTCGGTCTGACAGAATTCTAAGATTCACTAGCATATAGTTAAATTCCTGCTAGGTTTCATCTTAATTGTTGGCTATTGGAGTGAATTCTTTTTCTGTGCAGACGGTAATTTATACTTTAGCTTCGAGTGATCAGTGGTCTAGTTATTTCATTTTATTTCACTGGATTGTGGTGTAAATCTAAACTTATTAAATAAACCCATTTTCAAAGTTCTAGTGCAAACTAAATGTTACATCTATAAGTTTATTTCCTAATACATTAGCCACGTAAATTAATTTTGCAACTGTTAAGGGAATTGTGACTTTAATACAGTTTAGTTCTGTAGAAATAGATGGGCTTTTAACTATTAACCTCACGGAGAGTTTTTTCTTGATTTATTAATTAAAGACGCGAATGCAGAAAATAGTCTAACTGTAAATGTAGCGCGCGTTAGATCTTAATATGATTTTATTGCATTTCATGTTTTATCTTCTATACAGAATTGATCTTTCGACCTTGCATCCCAGCAATTAATTAATTATACACTGAGCCCTGCCAACTCAGTCGAAAACTCCAGCAACTTATAAACATTTTAAAATTTAATCTTTGTGGCGATCCTGTGAGATTCAGCTACCTGAAGTTTTTTTTCAGAAACAAAGCACACCCAAAGACTGTTTTAAAATCCAACTTCTTAAAGTTTAAGAAAAAAAAAGTTAAACTGGAGACGAACAGTTGCCAGTCGCAGTCATTGTACTTATTACTCAATTGATGTGAAAGAACATAGATTTCCCTGGCAATGTCTGTTAAGCATAATCATTGGATTTTACCACCCCCTGAAGAACTTACCTCAGTGTTTTGTAGTTTCTGACATTACGGCAAAAGAAAGTTATCTCCACCAGCTGTGCCAATCTTAGAAACCGCACCATACCTCACACCTAGCCAAGTGCCTGTGCCATTCATTAGGAACTTTTATCTAACAAACCAACAGTAGCCTTTACGCTTCACCGTCTGGCGATTTTTTGAGATTATTAGCTACCAGCCCACCTCGTTAAATCTGGGGCCTGACACAGAAGAAATAAAAAGACAATTTCCATTGTTCTACGGTATTAGCTGCTGTTGTAAAATTGCTAAAGTGCCAGAATTCACAACTTGGTAAGTATGTGTGTGTGACTGTGTGTGCTGGCCAGCCCAAGCGTGTTTTTAAATGACAGGAGATTTAATCTTTTTTACCCTTATAATTAGTTCGTCCTAGTATTAGGGGGTATTGTATTCATTGTACGGGATTTCTCCTAGCGGGATTGTTTAACTTCCGTAAAGTTTTGTTGAATAAAGGGAAACATTTGAGAACCCTAGCTTTTCCTCTACCCCCTTATCACTGTAACCCCTTGCCTCAGAGTAATAAATTTACCATTGGGTTAAATTGCCTATCTCTGATCATCATCATCTCCCCCCCCCCCCCTTTCTCGTCTTTGGGACCGGGTTTTTTCTGTTAGTAAATACAAGCGGGAAAAGGTGTATTGGATACTTCTCCTCAAAAAGCCCTCCCCCCTTGTCATATTTGTATTCTGTAACCTTTGATTTCTGACTGTAAATTGATAATTATTTGTGACTTGATTTTATGATAATAAAAGTATTAAAACTTTATTAGCATTTGTGTCGGCTGGCCCAAATCAAACATTTCCCATATTCGTTATCGTAGTTGTGATTCATGTACGTTGTGTGTCAGAATCACCAAATCGGTGTGTGCGCCTGAGTGACTGGAACTGACAAACAATTGTTTGTTCAGAAGGGTGGTAGGAGTAGTTTGAGAGACAAATATTGTCGTACATGAGACTGTCCTTACTCTTCCCAGCACTGGTGAATCTACTACCTCACTTTCCTAAATCCTTACTCTCACAGAGCCTTCACTATCATTCTACACTCTAAAGGGACCAATATCCATCAGAACTCTCTCAGATAAAATTACGACAAATGCATATGACTTTTCACAGATGAAAGTCAATTAAATATCTGTTAAAGTCAGTTATATAACTGGAAACACCAGGCCCTTACACCCCTCCACTTTAATATTATTCTTGTTCAGAGTTTCTTCCTGATTTTTTTTCGTTTTTGTTAGTTTTTTTAAATTTATTTTAACGTATATATAAGCATAATTGTGATTGTCCCCATTTACAATGATTTGACAAATGTGATGCCACTTTCTCATATCGGCAGTTGTTTATATTATTTGGAATTGAAAACAATATATATCCTAATTATAACCCGTCAGAGGTTGAACGGGATATGTTTCTTCATTAATTAAAAAAATTTCAAGTAGACGTCTGAGAGTGTACGAAGAAGAAGAAGTTCATTGATGAGAGAAGTAAACGAATGAATCTGATATCATATATTTATATTTCGTGTTCATCTCTTGATGTCATCTCGTCAAGTGAAAAGGTTGTTGTCACTTTACCCGTTTGTCATCAATACTTCTGACTGTGACCGTGCTGAACACAATGTAATGCAATTTTATATATCCAACCTATTTCACTGTCTAAATTCTATATTTTTTCCACTAATTCTCTTTTCATTCATAATTTTTCAACGTGTTTATTTTTTGGTTTTCAAGAGATAAGCAACATTTGTGTTTATAGATCAACACATCGGGACTGTACAGTAATGAAAAGTACATGTTACACCTGAAGACTGTGTTTGCTATGATAGAAGAAGATACACGTAGTTGAGTGTAGTTTTGACAACTCTTTTCTGAAATTCTGTGTCACATCTACCATCTTTTATTATGTTTCAAAACTTTAGGAACAGTTTACTTGTTCCAGTATCTCTCAATGTACTCCTATTGTTGGTAACGTGTTAAACATTTCTCGATTGAGACAAGCAGTATTTTAGCATGCTAACTACTAGTAAAATGTTCGTAATGGATTACCTATTGTTATTTTCATTTTAGTCATTTATAGGCAAACGTTAACGGGAGGTAATACTTTTTAGGGGAAAGAACTCAAACAATATAAAAATTTTCTATTTTAGTACTTTTGTTCAGAATTTTATGATACGTTTCAATTATTTTTAAATACAAAACAATTAGAAATTTACAGAGTTTACTATTCTGTAAAAAAATGTTCATTTATAGTTTATTGTAACACTTTGCTTTTGTTGTTTATTGCTTCTTATAATATTTTATACAAGGCAACGAGGCTTTGCTGTGCAATAATATAGGCAGATGTTTCTTCTTAGAATCAATATGCGTTTCCAATCTTGAGTTGTTTAGTGGTCATCTTTAGGACCAGTCCTTTTCAGGACTAAAACCGGCTAGCATCGACGAAACTAAACACACAATATACCCCAATTATAACCAATTTTCGGGTTGAACAGGGTATAACAGCAACATATTAGACAAACGAACGAACGAACGATCGGTAGAATCAATCCACCTCACCTAAGGGTCTTTTATATTTGGACATACATACCGAATTATATCACAGATAAATGTGCAATGTACATAGTGCAAGAAAGAGTGTGTAAATAAGTGTGTGCGAGGGATTGAAAGGGTTTTCTAAGCAGCTGCTCATTGTTTTTTTCATTGAAACTTCTTTATTGAAATATGTAAAATGAACATGTTTGTAAATTCAGACTGAATACCAATAAAGATTGAAAAAATAATTTAAAAAAAAAACCGACTAGGTTGAACGGGATGCGCCTCGCCAAAACGAGGCAAAACTTTATTTTTAAAAAAAGCAGACATTGTCGATTTCGGTCAGAATCCCTGGTTGTCCACAATGGAAAAAAAAGAACAAAAAGGAACTTAAGCTTGACCTTTTAAACTACTCCTGTATTCACGGGAGGTCATGTTGACCACATTTCTGGACGCCGTTGAAGTGTCAAGGTCTGCATTGTCCACTGGTCCCTGAGTGTGTTCGTGTGAGGTTTTTGACGCGGTTTTTGTACTGCAAATGCTCTTAAATTCAGGGGGAAAATCGCACAGCATGGCTTAACTTGACTTTTTGATTATGAATGTATATATCACACGTTGGTTGTTTTATTGTTATGTTAATGAGAGTAGACTTTTGGTAGAAGTGTGTGTCCACGAGTGTATATGACTTTTATCTGCATTTCCTTTTGACCTTGTATTTTAATAATGCACATGAAGTTTGTACTATTACTATAAAAAAAGCAATTACATGTAAAAAGAAAAAAAAGGGCTCCCAGGTTGAGGCCCTTCCATTGCGCTCCGGTTGGGTTGACCCCTTTGATCACCCCAAATGTGGGTGACTCGGGTGCGTAATTTTTTCGTAGGGGGGACTGCGTTCGCGCTATCCCCTGATTAATGCAATAAACATGAGTGGTGGATATTGTAATTTATTTGACATTATTAGATATCATGCTATGACGAGAGGTAATATACATTACATAAAACAAAACCGAATGAAGAAAGTCATTGAATTCAAAGTCTTGTGATTGGGACCTAAGACGCACCAACAGCGATAAATGCAGTCAGCGACCCATAGCTTGACTGCTTGCGTCAGGGTCAGCGAACCAGAGCTGACCAAAACCCTACTCCACCTCCAAGTGATGGTCCTGGAAACAGGCTACATCACTACAATCTGGCTGAGAGGGAAGGCTACCCCGGTGTAGGAGGCAGGAAGGACGTACCCGGCAACACGCACTATAAAGTACTTCCTGCCGTCAGCTAGGGAACACTGGACAAGTGATTCTTGCCTAGGTAGCAGGCACTTAACTCAGGCAGGAAGCACTGTACAGTAGGAAGGACGTACACGGCAACACACACTGTGCAGTAATTCTTGTCTGAAAAAAAATAAATTGGTATATCGCAAAATAAAAAAAAAAAGAAACAAATAAAAAAAAAAAAAAAAAAATACCAAAAGCTTCTAGTTCGTTTAATTTTGCCCTCCGTGAAGCAAAGGTTCTTCGCAGAGAGGTTCTCATTAAATTGTTTTCATCATATTATCGACCTGCTACACCTTTTGAAACATATATTTTATAATGGCTGAAACTGAAGAACTGAAATACTTGAGCAAAGCCTATCCATTGGCTGACGAGGCTCTGACAGAACAGATTTTGCAGATAGTTCAGATATCTTCAAATTACAAACAGCTCAAAAAAGGAGCTAATGAAGCTACTAAAACACTGAACCGTGGACTTGCTGAGTTCGTTGTTTTAACTGCAGATTCAGAACCGATTGAGATTTTGCTGCATTTGCCCTAGCTGTGTGAAGACAAGAATGTGCCATACATTTTTGTGAGGTCAAAGCAAGCTTTAGTCTTAGCATACGAGCGGCCTTTTAGAAAGGTCGATGATCGATCCCCGTCAATAGCGAAAATGTATAGGTGAATCATCATCATGTGACATATTCTTTCCAGAACGTTGTCTCCATTACAGCTGCTCTGAACGCATCACGATTCTGGGCAAGTAGACCTGCATCAGCCAAAGACAAGTTCAGACTCTCTGTGATGTCATGAGTTCACCGTCGTCTAGGTCAACCCCTTCCCCTTTTTCCAGGGACCATGCCTTCCATCACTGTTTTTCCAGACTATTATGTCTTTTTATATGACCGAAAAATTTCAGCTTCCTTATTGCGATGGTATTTAGGAGCCAATGTTCCTGTACGTTTAGTGTGTGCAGTACTTCTCTGTTGGTCTTTTTTTCTGTCCAGGGTATTCTCAACATCCTTCTGTAGCATTTCATTTCGAATGATGTAATCTTTTTTGCAACAGTTTTATTGAGTGTCCAAGTCTCGCAGCCGTATGTTGCTACTGGGAATATACATGCTCTGATCAGTTGTAACTTTGTTTCTTTGCTTGTGCCTTGCCATAGATTTTTCATCTGTATTAGTTTATGTGAAGCAATTGCAAGTCTTCTTTTAATTTCTACTGCACAGTCGCCAGAGCTGTTGATGATTGATCCTAAGTATTCGAATTCATTAACACTTTCCAGTTCTTCGTTATCAATTTCAATTTCTGGTTTGGTCTTTACTTTGTCTGTTGTCAATACTTTGGTCTTCTTGGTGTTTAGGTATAGATTCTGGGCCTCGCTGTGTTTCTTGGTGGACAGAATTAATTGTTTCTCCTGGGTTGGTCGATAGGAGGTCTGTGTTGTCAGCATATCTGATTTCCGGGATCTGGTACCCGCCGATGTTAAATGAGTCAAACTCTGTGTGTTCTTGGTCATCTCTTACGTTTCATGATATTCTCTGCATAAATGTTAAACAGGTAAGGGGAAAGGGTACAGCCTTGTCTTACTCCTTTCTGTACTTAAAACCATTCTGATGTTTCCCCCTCTATTCTTACGGCTGCCTGTTGTTCTTGGTACAGCAGTGCGATGAGTTGTATAAGGTGGTTTGGAAATCCCATATTTTTCATAATAGCCCATAACTGCTGATGTTGTACACAATCGAAAGCTTTGGTGTAATCAATGAAACAAGTATGTAGGTCAACGTTGAATTCTCTACACTTTTCTATGATGATCCTCATGTTGAATATATGATCTCTAGTGCCTCTACCTGGTCGAAAACCCGCCTGTACTTCGTTTATTTCTGTTTCTTGCTTTTGTTGCATCCTTTTCATTATGATTTGTAATAGTATTTTGCTGGCATGGCTTATAAGAGCTATAGTTCTGTAGTTTGTGCACAGTTTCGGGTTGCCCTTTTTTGGCAAGGGTATGTAAATTGATCTTTTCCATTCCTTGGGCCAAATTCCGCTTTGCCAGATCTTGCAGCATAATGCATGGTATATACGAGCGCTGCCTTCTCCTCCTGTCTGTATCATTTCAGCTGTTATTTCATCACAACCAGGAGATTTTCCACTTTTTAAGTGTTTGATTGCGTTCCGTACTTCCTCTATGGTAGGTTCTCGTTCACGTTCCGCTTCATTCATGACGTTGTTATCTGCCGCTTTGTTTATTTCCGTATACATTTCTTGACAGTACTCCTTCCATCTGTTCAGAATATCTTTACGTTCTGTTAGAGTGTCGCCTTTCTTGTCGTTTATTGCTCGAGGTGATGATTTAAAGTTGCTGTTCTTCAATGCTCTTACTTCAGAAAACATATTCTTACTCAATCCCTGTTCGCGCATTTCCTCTATTTTCCTGCAGGTGTCGTTTATGTATTGTTGTTTGTCTTGTCTGACATGTTTTTTAATCTGCTTTGTGTATTCCTTGTACAACTCCTGATTTTCTGTATCTTTTTTGGACTTCATTTTTCTTCTCTCTACCACCAACTTCAGTGTTTCGTCTGAGATGTATTCTCGTCTCTTTATATGTCTTTTAGGAATTAACCTCTGTGCATTTGTAATATAAACATCTCTGATGTTATTGGCAAGTTCATCTGGTGTCATTTCCTCCTGCACTGCCATAAGAATGCCAAATTTGTTCTGAATATCGACACTGTACTCTTCTGGTATGGCGCTTGTGTCATAACGTATTACTTTGTCGCTTGTAACGACTTTTTTCAATTTGATCTTGAAGTTTGCAGCAAGAAGTCTATGGTCGGAGTCACAATCTGCTCCTGGGAGCGTCTTGATAGCTGAGATACAAGATCGCCACCTTTGTTGTATTAAGATGTAATCTATTTGGTTCTTGCTTTTTCCGTCCAGTGACGTCCATGTATATAGTCTTCTAGGGTGTTGCATGAAAAGAGTATTTGTGATGACTAGGTTGTTTTCTAGGCAGAATGTTGTCAAGCGTTCTCCTCTCTCATTTCTCTGACCCAATCCATAACTTCCTTTCACTCTTTTTTCATGTTCTAATCTTTCGTTTCCAACTTTGGCATTAAAATCTCCCATTATTATCCTAATATCTTGCTTATTTGCTTTCTCTAATGCGTGTTGCAGTTCATTGTAAAAATCTTCAATTTCCTGTTCTTCAGAAGCTGCTGTTGGCGCATATGTTTGTATAATTGTGATATTCTTTCTTTTTCCTTTCAGTCTGATTGTGACAATGCGGTCATTTATGGGATTATATCCTAATAGGGAGGCAGCTGTCCTTTTAGACAGGTAGAGGCCGACGCCATTCTGACCTCCTCTCTCTTTGCCTGAGTATATGAATGTTCCTCCTGATGGAATCGAAAAGTGTCCCTGGCCCGACCATCTGTGCTCTGAGATGCCCAGGATATCGATGTTTAGTCTTTCCATCTCGTTCTTCACTATGTACTGTTTTCCTTGGTATAAGCTTCTGACGTTCCATGTTCCTATTTTGATTATTTTTCTAAGACCGATGACATGGTTTTCCGTGGTAACACAGTCAGGCTTTTGGCCGTCATCACGATTACCTGTACTGACGCTGCCAACGATCTCTTCCCCAGTTAAATATGATCTGCCTGGCCTGGGGGCCTCACCACCAGATCTTTGCGTAGTATTCAGATTAGCCATTATGGATTTCTTGGCATTGTACATCCAGTAGTTTGCCATTGCTTTCTGGATGGTTCTGGCCGCTTACCATTACAGTCCATGGTGCGCCCTCAGCCCGATACCAGGCCTTTCCAACTCCTACCCTAGAAGCCGTTGTCAAAATATTATTGATCATCCGCCCGTTCGGCCAGCAGTTGTGTGTACTGTTTAAGGGGGAACCTCCCTTTTTCAATTTGCTCACGTAGTTCTGCCGGCCAGTCAAAGCCGTTGCCCGGGGGGTGGCGCTGCCGTACACAAGCAGACTCGAGGAGCCATACGTGAGCTGAACTGGAGTGGGGGAACCAAATAGGATCCAGGCCATCCTCAAAAAGAGAAAGTGACTGCCTCTCACCGTGAGGTACTATCCCTTACACACTCCAGCCCTACCCCCCATAGGTGAATGCATGTTTAAAACCACTGAAAAATTTAGTTACGTGCATGATATAGGGGTTTCATTTCTTCACTTTTGATATATTACACTTTATGTGTTATCTTTATAAATAAATTATTTATTGCAAAATCTGTAACGGTAGTCATGAAATTAGCTCGTATACTAAGAGTTAGGCAGAGCCTGTGGAGTGTCTCAAGTCATACAAAAGGAAGGGTCACAGCTGAAGAACCAGATTCAGGCAATCCAAACAAACATAGAACGTCTGCTGATTTAAGCTGCTCTTTAATAAATGAGCTTTGGCGCCAGTGACTTGTTAGTCTTTTGTAATTTTTGTTATCTCTATCCAGTTTAAGTGTCTTGTTTATGAAAAATTATATTTTCACTCATTTCATTAATGTAAATAAATTTTTCATGATTTTTGTGTTTTATTCCAAGTAAGCAAAGTAAGTGGGACGATTGTGAACCAAATTAAATACCTGTTTACATAAACAGTAAATGGAATGCAGAGATAAGGAGCAGGTTTACCCGTAGCAAATAGGTTACATTTTACTCAGTGAGAAAATTTTGTATAACAAATCACCATTCATTGAGATAGAGAATTCTTCATTGTATGTCAACTACGTATCAAATTTTTGGACAGAAAAGCATTTAATCCACACAGCAAGTTGCAATATAGAGCCTCTGTTTGTTTCTTTACAGTATTATCTATTTTTACAAATTGTATAAAAATAAAGAAGCTTTTTGCAGGAAAAAAAATGATAAAGTGCGCCCTAATATAACCGACTAGGTTGAACGGGAAGCGCCTCGCCAAAACGAGTCAAAACTTTATTTAAAAAAAAAAAATCAATCCAGTCATCGTTTATTTCGGGCCATCTATGTGTCCATGAAGAGTATATCTACCACATAACTCATAATGGTCTTTTATATCGCTTCTCGGCCTTTTGGCTAAGATAAAAATGTCCAAGCCAGGGCCGAGATCGAACAAATTTTACACAATAAAGTCATTGTTATGATTAAAATTCATAACGATTGTGTCGATATAATTAGGTAGCTCGACAGGGCTCCTTGTTTGTTTATTTTATACGAAGTCATTTATTAATACAGGAAGTGACGTCATGCCGATATGGTTTATTTGGCAGACGTGAAAATAAAACTGCAGAAGTGAGGAGATTGTCTGCAAGCCTTCTAACATTGTGTATCATGGCGAGTGGACGCATGTGTTTGAGCTCCTGAATATATATATATATATATATATATATATATATATATAAATATATATATATATATATATATATATATATATATATATATATATATATATATATATATATATATATATATATATATATATATATATGACACAGGGTATTTTGTATTAAATACACATATGCCTTAGTCCTCGAAATACTACACATGAGAGACAGAGGGGTGGAGTGGAACACATTCAAATAATAACGAACACTAGCAATGTTCCCAACTCTGTCTAATGTATTCAAATAATTATCACCACAAAATCACAACAATATATGTAGTTAGCGAAGTGTAACACATTGATGAAAATCTCAGATAACCGAATGCCTTATCTTCTCACAACTAAATATCCCCTTGCATTCGACAATACGAGTCGGCCATCATCACCAAAAACTCATCGCTCTCTCTCCTACTCTCTCTTCTTCACTGCCCAATCCGAACGCCCCTTGCGTTCACCCCCTGACCTGCTGACCTCACAGTTTCGTGTTGTTAAGTTAAGTGTATGAGAACACCTCACACACCCGACTGACATTATGTACCCGCCCCCAGCGGAGCACCGCCAGTCCACAGCTGTGTTAATCACACTGTGACATCTACTCTCCCCCCCCCCCGGGAAAAAAACAAAGTTTTTTTTTCTCCTTTTGGAAGGCGGCTGGACGCACTCCAAACACCCAACCTCCGGCTTTTGAGCCAAGTATACATTCATATCCTTCTTGTCTTCACATATCTTGCATACTCACTTAAACATCGTGTGGAGGAAAAACCCAAGAAAAAAAACAATCATTCTACAAACGAGACAGAGTGTCAGCTACAACGTTGAGCTTACCCTCTAGGGGTAAAACAGTAAATTTGTACTGCTGCAGTAAGAGAGCTCAACGAGTTAACTTCGAGCTTGTCGATTTCGACGACTGTAAAAATGAGAGTGGTCGATGGTCTGTCTGTAATACAAAATGTGCACCTATCAAATACCGGGACAACTTTGAAACTGCCCACACAATTGCCAAGCACTCCCTTTCAATCGTGGAGTACCTAGTCTCAGCCGGCAACAGCTTCCGACTCACATACATCACTGGATGTAAGGTACTCTGGTGGTCTTGCATTAAACAAGCTCCAATTCCTACAGAAGATGCGTCTGTCCGCAAAACAAAGGGTTTGCGTAAATCTGGCATCAGTAAGATGGGTTTCCTAGAGAATACCCTTTTAATTCTAGATAAGGCTACCTCGCAATCTTGTGTCCACACGACCCTATTTGGCATCCCCTTACTCGTTAGCGAGGTAAGTGTAGCTGCAATGGAAGAGAACTGAGGGATGAACTTGTGATAAAAATTCACAAGTCCAATTAGACTTTTCACTTGCTTTTTTGTTTTAGGTGTCTGCAACTGTAAAATCTTTGTAACTGTTACATCTTCCGGTTTCAGGTGCTTATGACCTACAGTATGTCCTAAGAAACTTAACTCTTTAAAACCTATGCAAACTTTACTCGGCCGTGCCGTTAAATTATGCTGCCTTAGACACTACAATAGGGAAGACAACCCCCTCATGTGATCCTCCCATGACTCATGAAACAAACATATATCGTCGATATATGTAATAATATCCGATCGATGTCCTAACAATCTTCTCATCATCCTCACAAATGTGGCGGGCGCGTTCACTAAGCCAAAGCACATGACATTGAACTGAAACAATCCTTTGGGGGTACTAAATGCCGTAAGAGGTTTCACAGCCTCCGCGAGGGGTACCTGCCAATAGCCTCTAGACAGATCGAGTTTGCTGAAATATGTAGCGTGGGTGAGTTGTGTTAACAGATCTTCCTGATTAGGTATTGGTTCAGCGTCAATGACGGTGATGCTGTTCAATCTCCGAAAGTCAATACATATACGAAGAGATCCATTCTTCTTGCGAACCACAACCATTGGAAAAGAATATGGTGAATCAGACGGAGAAATGATCCCCAGTCGTTGCATGTCATCAATTTCTCTCTCGACAGCCGATTTGAAATGCATGGGCAATGGATACGGTTTTACTCTAATAGGCTGATCGCATGTAAGAGTGATATCATGACAAATCAGGTCTGTCCGTCCTGGCAGATCTGTGAGGACATCCTTAAACTCCGCTAATATAATCTGTACTTCCGACTTTTGTTCTACTGTTAGGTCATCCCCGATTCGCACCATATTCCATGACTCCGAAGGAACCAGGGGTACGAGGGATAACTGGATATTCCCTTCACCTTTTTCATCTCCCGTGTCATCAATGACTGCCGTACATGCCACTGTTGCTTCAGTCTGTGCTGCCCTTGTGACTGCTTTCAATGACTCAGGTCGTTCTACATATGGCCTCAGCATATTCACATGAAATACCTTTTCCTTATTTCGGACCGAAATTAGGTAATCGACATCTGTCATTTTTTTTAACCACCTTGAATGGTCCTTGCCACGTAATGCTCAAGCGATCCTCTTTAGCTGGTAAAAGTAGCCAAACTTCCTCACCTGGAATCAGGGATACTAGTTTGGAGTTTCGATTTGCGTACTTCCGATACCGTGCTAACGACCCCGGCAAACAATCACGTGCCACCAAACAAGATTTTACAATACGTTCTCTGAGGATCACTACATACTCATAACTCGTAACTGAGGTGCTATTTGCACATTTTCCAGTTAATAAATCCTTCAATATGTGCATCGGCCCCCTTGGTTTGCCCCATACAGTAATTCGAAAGGGGAAAATCCTGTACTCTCTTGGGGAGCCTCCCTATAGGCAAACAGGACCGCTGGGAGTAACCTATCCCATTCTTGCGGAGATTCTGCGGTCACTTTTGCCAGCATGTGTTTTAATGCACCGTTAAAACGCTCGCAAACTCCGTTTGACTGAGGGTGATATGGACTCTTGAATGTTTGGGCAATACCCAACAGCCCAGTGATTTCTGACATCTCTTTCGAAATGAACTGACGGCCCCTATCCAATAATATCTCTTCCGGAAAACCAAACCTGCAAAACAACATCTGCAAGGCCTCTGCGACTGCTTGTGAAGTAATACTCTTGATCGGCACCGCTTCCGGCCACCTGGTGCACAAATCTACCAACGTTAAAATGAAACGATATCCCCTGTCTGAAGTGACCGAGAGGGGGCCTATAATATCAATCGCTACTTTCTGGAAAGGTCGTACTGACAAGTCCGTAACCTGCACTGGAGCTTTGGGAGTTCTGCCTTTATGCATCATCTGTTGGCATATCTTACAGGACCTACAATATAGTTTAATGTCCTTGCTAAACAATGGCCAATAGAATTGTGACAGCACCCTCTGGCGCGTTCGAGCTACACCCATATGTCCCGCGAAAGGGGAGTCATGTGCAACCTCTAACACTTTTGCTCTAAAACTACACGGTACCACCACTTGGCGCTGAGTTTGTACTCCCTTAGCGAAACACCTAGTGAGAACATTATTCTTGAGCTCGAACCAATGTCTGGCCAACTTCGTGCACTTTACATCACCTCTCTCGGCAAATTTGTAAAATTTACGCAATGATCCGTCTGACCGTTGGTGCTGGATAAAGTCCGACACCTGTGTATCCTGACTTCCAGTGACCAATTCTGATGTCTTAGCTTCATGATGCGTCGCTTCTAATGAGTCATCTGCCTTTGACTGCGCCCTAGTAATCGCCGCATTGGCCCTAAGCACACGATTGTCCCTCCATTTCCTAATGTCCATCTGAGTACATTCCTGCACACCTTGCACATTACCCACAATCAAATCCGCTATCGGTGCTTCGAGTACACAGGCCTGTACTCTACCAGATATGAAGGGTGTGTCTACCTCAATAATGGTAAGAGGGTAATACTCAATGTTACCCCCGAAAGTGACACATCTTGCTGTCTTACCTATCAAGCATGAGTCATCAATGGAGGATCTACGCACTCCTATAGTTGTGCAGCCCGTGTCTCTCAACACAGACACTTCCTGCTTTTGCACAAATCCTGGATGCAATTATTAATGACCATTTTCTTCAAGAGAAGAGAGACAAGGCAGAGTGTGACCACAAATAAGCATAGGCTTACCGTCTGGTTCAAATAATGGCCTACACCCTTCGCAATTCTCATTGTTAAAGGTTTCTAATATGCAAGCCAAATTCGCTCGTTCTGAATTATTAGCACAGACCTTTGCTAAATGTCCAGTTCCCTTACAAAGACTACAGTGTAGCTGAGTATTGCTATCCTTTTTCAGACTATTGTTTGGAGAGTGTCTGACTACTCGGTCTGACTCCTTTTTCTCAAAGGATTTGTTTCTTTAGTAAGGTGAGCTTTTGCGAAATCGTCTTTGTTCCTGCTCGTTTGGCGCATCTATCTGGATTTGATTCCGCGGGTACCTATCCTGTCTGTCTCCAGTATATCTGTATTGATTTCTATCAGATTGATAGTTAAATTTCTTCCTCGGTGATCTATGGTCCCGATAATTGTCATACCGTGCAGGAGATCTGTCTCCTCGAAAGTAGGGTCTATCATAATTAAATCTTCTGGGGCCAAATCTATCGGCACTCTTCGATCTATGTTGATTGTAAGGTCTTCTAGTAATCTTTCCTATACTCGCTGAGAAAGTCTCAGAGATACTGTCCCTGTGTATGACCTTTCCTGGATGCGCGGTCACGTATTGGTGTCCTAATTCTGACATCGTACCGATGTTTTTGGGCTTGCGTTCTTGGAAAAACGCAATAAGCTCAGCTGAACACGATGACAATACCTTGTCCCGTAACATAAGGTCGAACAGCCCATCAAAGTCTTTAGTAATACCTTCCATCTCAATCCATCGATTTAATAGCTGAGTAATTTTCGCAATGAAATCCTCAAAATCCTGATTGACGCTTGGTCTCACGTCTCGGAAACGAGCCCGATACCCTTCCGCCGTTAGACGAAATTTCCTTAACAACCTCTCCTTGACAATGTCATAATTTGCTCTGTCGGCTAAAGGGATACTATACACAGTTTCTAACGCAGATCCTGAAAGCAAATTTCCCAGCAGAACAGGCCATTCCTCCTTCTTTATCTTCCAAGCCAAAACTTCATCTTCAAAACGTTCCAAATACACATCCATACTGTCCAAATCTTGATTAAAATTAACCGTAGTCTATAGGGACGTGAGAATTCTTTCCCACCTGAATCCTGCTTCCTGGACTCATTATCTAGCTTCTTAAGATTTATTTCTCTGTCAGCTTCAATTTTCTTCAACTCTTTCTCTGCTTCTATCTTGAATTTTTCAGCTTCTATCTTCTTCATCTCTTTCTCTGCTTCTATCTTCAATTTCTGGAATTCTCTCTCCTCACACCGTTCCATTCTATAATTTTCCTGTTTTTCTTTCCATTTTGTTCTGCCCATTCCTGTAGAGCAGGGCCTGTTAATGCTAGCTCTTTACCAACCTCAACAAATTCTAAGAGGCTAGCCATCGTAATATAATGTAATTAAATTACAATTTCTTAAAGCAGTACTCAGTGTACAAAAAAATGCCTTCATTACTCCCCACTGGAAAATTATCAGATATTGTACTAAAAAAAAGAATCAAAATTATATGTAATGCCTAGTCAGAAATACTGACTGTACCACTCAAATAGGTGTATTCAGTATAATTGTGTGAAGTTATTCAACAGCATAATTTGCTGTACCCATGACACCCATAATATTTAAGCAGTGAAACTAAACCCCACTGCAATACAATTAATGGCATA
Source organism: Oreohelix idahoensis (assembly GCA_024509875.1). Taxonomy (NCBI): domain Eukaryota; kingdom Metazoa; phylum Mollusca; class Gastropoda; order Stylommatophora; family Oreohelicidae; genus Oreohelix; species Oreohelix idahoensis. The sequence goes on along the minus strand of JAMPIV010005170.1, from coordinate 150,280 downwards.
AACATACATGTGATTCTCAACCAAACCAGATAACTACGTCTACACAAGCAAAAATACACAACCTACTCTTATGCTATCGGTACTGGAATTGAAATTGAGATACACTTCACTAAAACAAAACAAACATAAATATAAACAATGATGACAATAATGAAGATGATCAAGATGACCTTACTACACGAACGAACACAACAGTACGGTGGAATAAGAAAAAAAAAATCCTCAGACAGCAGCAGATGTCTAATTATAAACCGTAGCTGTTAACAAATGAAAACAAGAGTTTGGGAAATTAACGTATGTACATGATAGTAAGAAGAATACAAGAGAATACTCCAATTAAACATGACAAAGAGACACTATTACAAATATGACACCGTGCAAACAAACCAGACCTGCACCACTAATACACTAAAATGTGCAACGTGAATTATGCAGGGCAGCCAATAGGGTCAGCTCTATGTGCCCGTGCTCCAGCACACAATTCACCTAGCAACAGTCCTAAAGAACAGTTTAGCACAATCTCTTTTCACAATGCAAAAGAGAAAATTCTAAACCCACACAACAACCAAATTACACCAAAATTATACTTCTACGAAGACACAACAAAAACCTACAATAGACAAGGAAGTGACCAAAGGTAGTATGCTGCAACACCACACCAGTTGGATGATGTACTCCCACCTAAATGGAAAAGAGGTCACAGGAGAATGATTACTAATTATATAATATTATAAAGTAGAAAGGTACTAAAAGAAAAATAATTGTCCAATAATATATAATAATAGTAATAATACTACATTAAAAAAAAATTAACTATAAATCAATTAAATTGATGATCTCCGAAGGTCTGGGTTCCTGATGATGACGTTGATATCCACAGCACCTTAGTCACTAATGATCCAATGGTCCACACAACGAACGACACGTTACAAAGTTACGTAAAGTTACAAATATTGTCCATTAGGATGACCCCTGAGTAAGGCACAAAGTCCACACTTGTCACCAGATAGTGCCTTGTCTTCACTGAAATATCCCAGGGATGTCAAGCAAAAAGTCAGACCACACGCATCAAAGTTATACCACAACTGTATACTAGCTCGTCGTCAGTCCAAGGCGAGGATTTGCCAGCTCCACTCCATGAAAATCTCACGAGTTCATGAAAGTTAGCACCGTTTGCAAAGGTGTAGTGCAGCCTTCTACGTGAGAAAAAGTTCAGTACAGTTTATGATGATGGCCTGCAGTGTTTTGTATAAGGCAAAGATCGTAACGTAAATCTGGTACTGTTCAGCTTCTAGCAACCTCTGTAATGACCGTGTGCAAAATGTTGATACTGTAATGCACCAGTTCCCGTGTTCGGCATGCACCCAGTTCCACAAGAAGACTCAACCACTTGATTTCCACAGGTACGTCGTCTCCTGAGCCAGCAAACACTGTATAGTGGCAACACTGTCCCACTGTTGGCTTTCAAACGGCGCTGCAGCGGCCTCTAGTCTTGACCAGTCAGACGCTGAAATGAATGCTACCAAGGCTGCCGTTCACTTGTTCGCCCAACCTGTACTAGCAGCAACATCTTCGTCCTCTCAGCCCCGCAGACAACAAAATAAATGTCAACGAACCTGCCAGAACCTGGTTCACACCGCAGACGTTGGCCGACAGCGGCGTCGTTTTCTTAACCAGAAGAGTGCTCAATGTCGCCCTGACATGTTGTTAGCTCTGACACAGCGTACTGTTCATAATAAATCCCCCACTTCACTGTGTATCGCTAATCCGCGACCCGTGACTCACTGTTCAAAAAAAGTACCTGACAACTACGTGACTGAAAAAACAGGCCTACAGTGTATGTGACCTAAAATAGATTTCTGGCCTGGCGCTGCATTGACGTGCAAAGATAATCAAACACGAGGACCCAAATACGAGCTCCCCACCTGACACAGGGTATTTTGTATTAAATACACATATGCCTTAGTCCTCGAAATACTACACATGAGAGAGAGAGAGAGGGGTGGAGTAGAGCACATTCAAATAATAACGAACACTAGCAATGTTCCCAACTCTGTCTAATGTATTCAAATAATTATCACCACAAAATCACAACAATATATGTAGTTAGCGAAGTGTAACACATTGATGAAAATCTCAGATAACCGAATGCCTTATCTTCTCACAACTAAATATCCTCTTGCATTCGACAATACGAGTCGGCCATCATCATCAAAAACTCATCGCTCTCTCTCTCCTACTCTCTCTTCTTCACTGCCCAATCCGAATGCCCCTTGCGTTCACCCCCTGACCTGCTGACCTCACAGTTTCGTGTTGTTAAGTTAAGTGTATGAGAACACCTCACACACCCGACTGACATTATGTACCCGCCCCCAGCGGAGCACCTCCAGTCCACAGCTGTGTTAATCACACTGTGACAATATATATATATAGTACATCCCTATGTTGTTCCATCACTAATGCATCAAGATCTTCTGTGAGGTGTATCTAGTTATCTTCATTTAAAGGGAGTATGGCTTCTCAATGTCGAGTGTGAAAATATATATTTTTTAAATGTGAAAAATGAAAAGGACAGCATTCCAGACATGAAATAGACTACATAAAATTATATCGAAGACTGCTTATAATATGCCATTTGTATATTGAACTGAAATGTATTCAATTTGGAGCATCGTGAAGTTTGAATAAAAATGTATACTGTCCACTTCGTCCATTGTGGCTCAAATAAGGGTGATTGATGTTGGCTTGTTTCGGTGTCTGATACGTTTGCTATCCTAGAAGTGAACTTGGCCTACAGGAACCATCCTGTCACTAAATAGTAACATTATCAAGATAAAACACACGTAACAGCCATAGATGGGAGCCTCAAGCCGGGATCTGGAACAAAGTATCTTCCAGTGATGTTTAAAAATTTTTTCATGTAGGTGGACTACATTTATTGCATGTACAGAAAATTTTTCAAGATGGCGGTGTCGGTCGGCTGCAAGCCGGAATTCTAGGACTAACCCTTTTAATATGCACTGTATTTGAATCGTCGTTTTCTGAGGCAGAGGCTGATGCCAGGAGGATATTTTGCATGACAAAGCAGATAAGTAAATTTATTGATTCATGCAGTGTGAGGCTTGAAGAATCTCCTTTGACAGAGTTCTTTCTTTTACATGTTATTTGTATTTCTGTATCTACATGTTTGTGGGATAGGCGGTTTGGTTGGTGGGACCTTTGAATTCATTATACCTCATTGACGGTCGTGAATTCTTAGGCGTTCTTTAGTTTTTGCATCTGATTTTTTTCAACTTAAGGGACCGGCGAACATAGCTATGAGTTACTGCCTTGAGTGAATTAACCAGATTCATTATTTATCTAGTTGTGAAGGTTTTGTAATTTGGTAAATTTGTATTTGTTGTCAGGTTCATTGTATTTTATTTGGTTTATTCTTCATTATTGTTTGTAAATTTGTTCATCTAATCTTGCTATCCCTCTGTTATTAGATGTATTATATGTTGTGAAATTGTGCTTGTATTGTCATAAGTGTGGTAGACCCAAATTTCTTTTCATTTTTCTTCAATTAATAAATTTCTGCCTTGGTTTTTTTCATTAGTATTTTCTTCGGTTGGCTCTTTCAACTGTTATTCTGTAATCGTGTTGGTATCTCTATTTATTTTTTTGCTCCTAAAATAGCATCTATAATTTCATGCAGTTGATTAATCTTGAGTGGTGAAATAATTGTTGCTAATATTGCTCACTTATTAAATACACATATTATTTGAATTATTATTGGACAATTTAAAGTCACAATAATAGTTAATTATAGATACCATGGAATATTTTACCAAGCTTGGAAAGGAGTTTGGTATATAGGGTAAGGCTTTAAAAACATATGCATCCACTGAGCATGCAAAAGAAATAAACAGGTTAGAAGACGTGGCAAGAGATCAAAGAATCTAGGCTAAGGTGAAGAGAGATGAAGATTTAGCTGAGAAGAAGAGAGAAGAAGATTTAGCCGAGAAGAGAAGACAGGAAGAATTAGCTGTTGAGGAAAAAAATTTGGCCTATGCTCAAGCAGAAATAAAAGCCCAACAAGAATTTGAGGAAAAAAAATTGGCACATGCACATGCTCAAAGAATGGCAGAACTTGAGTTGGAAACATTAAATTGCAACATAAACAGGTTAATCTAGCAGGTGATGAGGCTAGAAAAAAAGACCTTGCCTCTACTTTTAAACTAAATTTTCCCAATTTAATTCTAATATAGACGATATTTCATGCTTCTTAAATAGATACGAGACATATTGCCAAGAGTTTAAGATTGATAGAGCTACATGGCCTAGCAGGTTGATGACTTTATTAGTGGGTGAGGCTCTTACTTCAGTCTGCACCAGAAATGATTATGATAAATGTGATGGCATACTATTGAAATAATCAGATTATGAGCTTGTGGCTTTATTGCTAAAAAAGTATCAACTGGAGGAAAATAGTTACAGATTGAAACTGATATCATTGTTGCCTGATTCAGCTAAAGATTTCGCTGAATTTGTTTCATCAATTAAGCTTTGCTTTTCTAGATGGGTTGATTTGTCAAAAATTGATAAAACTTTTGATGGGCTGGCTGACTTAATTTTAAGAGACAAAGTGCTGTCTTCAGACAGTGGTGACTTTTTGTCTTTTTTGCAGGAGAGAAAGCCTGAAACGTTAGCCGATGTAGAAAATCTTGGACGACAATACCAAATTGCAAGTCCTTTTAGAAATCTTAGCAGGAATAACATAAAGGATTCATTGCCAGTGGAATCTGCTAGAACTATGATGTCCAATCCACCCAGACAAAGATCATATAGCATGGACAGACATGAAATCTATATAATAATAATGGATCTTTCAGAGGGAGTTACAATTTTAATAATCGGTCACAACAACCTCAAAGAAATTTTCACTTATATGATGATGAATGTCAGATCCAAATTAACTGTGGATAACACTCCACTGGTTACACCACTGTAATGTGGATTTCTAATAATAAATAAGACTCGATCTTCTAAAGGTACGACCACACCACAATGACTGACATAAGAAAATCAACACCTTCTACAGGTACTTTCCTTTAATAACTATGCACACACAATCAGGCCTCACTCGGCCCCTAAACGTATGAAATGCAATATAATAATGCCAATGTAACTTGCCTCAATTACTTAATCTATCAGTCTCATACATGACAGTACGACTGAACTGCACAAACACTGCAATGACTATCGCTCACCATGAGCGGCAAAAACTGTGACAATGATACACTCAACTCATTGACAACTTATAATCTACGGCCTGAAGATAATATCCACTAGACACTACACTAATCCAGAATTACACATAATTATCAACCAGGACCGAAATACGGCAATCTCTCACTAGTAGTCCATACTATGAACCGCACAGCAAACTTGCTTGCGAAGGGAAAAAATATACGTCCTACTTGGACCAAGGCTAGCAATCTCACAGACCACTGTCGCGCCTGTTTCCGGCTTCCGGAAAAAACACTACTCGCCAGTGTTGCCATACATCAGCGTTGCCCAGCTGACTTTTCGTACAACAGAGGCACTGCGAAATAGCGCCGTGACAATGAATATATACCTCAACAATCGTCTTTCAGACCTAACAGTGATTGGAACAGAGGTGGATATAATTTCCAGTCAAACAGAGGCCAAAGGTCATTTTATGGAAACAATGTCAATAATTACAACAACAGAAGTTCTCAACAGCAATAACATTCGACTTTCGAGACATCCTGAACGTTCCAATGCAGTTGTGCATCAAAGTGACAATAATGCAGTCCAAAATACAAATGTTGTTTCTCATGCAAATGCATGTAGCGTAGACTTATCCAATAGTACTAATTGTTCTGAATGTAATTCTTTATTTCAGCCAAAGGGAGTTCCTAGGCTCCGGTGTGGACACCATTTATCAGTGATGTCCTCTTATAATGGGACAGGATCAGTAGGATTCGATAAAGGTTTGTAAACAACCAACTTGTTTCAGTGCTCAGGGACACTGGATCCGCCACTGCGGTGGTTCGAAGATTATTAGTGGACCCTGCTGATTACACAGGCGAAGAAGTCCAGTGCATTACATTCGGGGGTAGTGTGGAATATTATCAACTGCTGAAGTATTTTTAGATGCCCCTTATTTTTCAGGCAGGACTCTAGTATGTCTGTTGTCAAATCCAGTCGCTGGGATAATTTTACGGAATATCCCTGGGCTTCGTGAATGCACTAATGCTGATATTTTGAGGTGGGAACAACAACATGTATGTACTGCTGTCACATATGGAAATAGTGCAGCAGTTACCGTCCACTTTTGCCCCCCCCCCCCATCTAGGGTTATATTTTTTTTGCTACATTAACGCCTGATTGACTATCGCAATTAACACGCGAGCCGTCTGGCAATTAAGCACGGTGGAACAGAGCGAAGTGCGCAGCACGGCGTAATCGTTCTTTGTTCAGGGAAACACGAGGGCAGAGGCCAGGCGTTAACAGTTTTATTGAAGAATCAAGGGCAATAGGTCTGAGACGTACCTTGGATTGTTACATTTTCAGGGGAATTAACTGACGTAGCTGATAAGAGGCAGGCGGGGAGAAGGTAAGACAAGCCAGAGGTTGTCGGTCGGCAAAGGCGAAGAAAAACCCTTTCATTCAGGACTCGAACCGCAGATATGCCCGGCCCTGGCCGTAGGTGCGACTTTCGCATTAAGGAGCGAAAGAACGGCATCTATGGATATATACCCCGTCTCTTCAAAAGTCATTATCAGTTGCTCAGAGAAGCTTCTGAGATAACTAGCTCGATATCCTAAGAGGTTTTCGTACAAAGTGAATGCTTAGATTCGTGGAGTTGTTTCCATCTTTCTCTGTTTGCGGTAATTTATATTCTAGCCGTTAAGTGATTTAGTGTGTTAAAATTTTTCATTATATTTCACTGGGATTTTCTGTGTTAAATTGAATAGCATATTAAATAACATATAGCTAAATTTCTCCAGCTGTAAAGTAAAGTTAATTACTCGCTATTCCCCAGAAAGAGAGGCTATAATTGACTAGTACATACATTAAATAACTGGCTACTGACGGTATATATTATTTACTTATATCCATTTTGTGTAATATTATAAATGACTAGTGTTCATATTACGCGTTAAAAGCGATAGGATAAGCTAGACATTTGGGGTTTATAATCTAATTTAATAACGTAGTGGTTAAGGAGGCCTTACATTAACACGTGTTAGATATAATATTGATACTTTGGTTAAATGTTTATATTTCTTTCCTAAATCTAGGCTGATCAAAAACCCAGCGAACTAGCGGTCTTAGGGTCATATGAAATTATGGTCATATGAACTTATGTCTTATGAACTATGGTCGTATGGTCCATTGGTCTTATAAGTGTATAAGAAACCAGAAACTTTATAATATTGCTCAGTCTTCGGGCTATGACCTGTGTGGTCCATTTTCTTCATTTAATGAGAGAGACCAAACTAGAAAAATAATTGTAAATGTTAACTGGACCAGAACTATACCAGATTTTACCTATATAAATGCCATCATAGGGCTGTGGCAAAATATATTGTCAGCAACATTTGTGTAATTTAACAAAGTGTCTCAGCAACCAGAGACTAGACAACACATGAAATATATATGTATTATTCCTCCTATGTCGGCGATCACCACGTATGAACCTTACTCCAACCAACTGAAGGCAGAGATACAGTATTTATCTAGGAAAACAATTAAATCACCAACTCCAGCGACTACCGTGAAATTTGCAGTCAGCAACTACGGCTAGTCTGGGGCTGGATTTGGCAAAAATTAATATGACACTGAATATTTTATTACTTATTAGTGTTTATTTCCACGGAATGCCTGCGACAACTACTGGGTAAGCGAATATGAATGTGGCCACAGTATGAAGGATTGAATGAACTGTAAGAGAGTAACATAATTTTCTATTGTTACCACTATCATACAAATCTTTTTTTTTTTGGTTCTCATTAACCTGAGTTTTTACGGGATAGATTAATTATCTACTTGTCCCTTGTTTTTGTTACTGACTATTTCATACACTTATTGTTAACTTTTGATCTTTTGGGTGAATTAACCTCTGTTGGGATCTTCTTCTCTTTTCCTTCACCAGAGGGGAGAAACTATTTGATTAATTTTCATTTTGTCTGTAAACCATGATCTATTGATGTATATTATTTATGTTGTAAAGTTCTAGTGATAAATAAATGTAATAAACCTTAAGTTAACGTTTTGGTCAACCCCTACCCTATCTGTTATCCATAGTTGTTTTCCCGTTTGTGCGTATTTGTCACAGAATTGTGTGCACGTGGGTGCAGTGTAACTTGTATTTTGTATAAGGAGAGAAAGTGCGTCTGATTTTAAATATAGTCGCACAAAAAACTGGATTAGAGAAATTACTCAATGCAGAGACTGTCCTTCTCTTACACTATCACCTCGTGAGAAAAACTATTTCTTACACGTTACTCTCACATAGTTATCACTATCACCTCTGCTCAGACAGGACTATAAACATCTATTACCTATCTTATAAAAATCTACGACAACTGCCAGGGTTGATACTACCAGAGCACAAGCTCTTAGACGTGCATGCACAGTGTAGCAAGTGTATTTTGCTGGGGAGGTTAAGATGTTACCTAAAAGGAAAGAAAGCTGTGTCTGTGCCAGCCGTGTGAGGTCAAGCAAATGTAGGCCCTGACTCTAAAGAAGATGATGATGATGATGTATTATCAGGGAACCTAACTCTACCTCCTTAGATCTCACACGGTCCGTATTTTTTTTCTAGTGGCTGGTGTCTGATGTGACTAATGTCTAGGGGTGAAATGACAATGGTGGTACATCAACACAATACACTTTAACTCACTATAAGGAAATGAATAAGACTGTGGTTAAAGTTTTCTTTAAAATTAAATTCTTTTTTTTTTTGTACAATTTAATCTGACTGTCCTGCCATCTCTTTTGGACAGGTCTTTTAAAATGAGGAAAATATATTTTACATATACTGATTAACTAAAATGTCTGGACTCTTTGTCCGATAAGTATAATGTCACTATATTATTCCTGTAGGTGTATTCACAGACTAAAACTTTATTATCTACTAGTGTTAGTCATTTGTTAGGAGGAGCTGTTGTTTCATCACGCCCCATATAATTTAGTGTATTCTTGGAAATAACAATTTTTATTTGAATGAAGTGTCAGATGTCCCAGATGTTAACACATCACCTGGGATTCTTGGTATGACGATAACAAGTCAGTATGTCGCTGCAGAGAATATATAGATCGGCACCCACAAGCTCCTTCAGGCTATCTGCTGACAGCATAAACTTTTGAAAGGAGAATTTTGTCTTTACAATCACTCATGAAATAGAGCTTGAGGAAGCTAAATTAGTACTTTGATTTGAGATAAGCACAAAGGGGATTAACTGCCTGCATATTTATGAGATAACGGGCTGATCACCCGTTTGCCAGTCACTTCGATTACGGAAACAACAGCGGATGGATTGATTTGCCGTTGCCCTAAAGACGCCAATAGGCGTGATGGGAAACAATGGCAAAGAAAACCTATCTGCTGTTTCCCTAAGACGCCACTAGGCGTAATGGCCACTGACTGCTTTGACGGTCGGTGGCTAAGGACGGAAGAAGAAGAAGAATCACTCATCAGGTTTCCTGTCACCGGCTGGTAACAGGAAATAAAAACCCTGCAATAAAAGACACCATGGCCTTTTCACATCTGATCACAATTTCTTATCACTATGTACACATGATGGTATGGGGTCAGCCTCGTGTGCATACAGGTGCACTAGCCCCTAATTTATATGACTCACACCTTTCTGTGACCACACCTCAGGTCCCTATGGCAGATACGCCACTGTACTTTTCCATAGTTTTCTTCAATACAATAACGTGGAGTAACCACATCTCCTTTTGTATGATGTTTCTTTTCTTTTCTTAATTATTAACGCTCTAGGCATGTTGAAGAGGTTCATGGAACAATGAGGCTTACTAACATCTTAACATCTTCTAATACAATAATATTAATAAATAATCATAACAATGTGCAACAGTCAAATACAGTTCAATGTGAGGACTCAATTATGTTTGCTCCCGGAATGGCCTTCACTTTTCCCAATAGCAGTATCTAACTTTTGCAGTTTTAATCAAGCATGTTAATACATAAAGCATTCTTACCACAAATTCAAAGAAATATGCCACAAATAACGTTGACTGGCAAAAGATATGGCTTCAGTTTTCTATGCCCTGTCCAGACTGTGAATTTAGTATTTATTTTAACATTTATCACATCTGATCTCAACGTACTTGTTGATATAAAAATTTCTTGTCAAATGGCCACGAGACCCCTAAGCCTTTGGCCAATATCTATTAGAGCTGGCCAATGAAATCATGCAACTACCAAATTTTGAATTTAGTTTTGAAAAAACAAAAACAAAATTCCAAACAAACTATGTGTCTCGTAGTCCATTGGTCAGTCTGCGTTAGTTATGCCAATACCAAAAGATGTTTAGTTTTGGTTAACATTTTCCTATCTCCCCCCTTTACTCCTATACTCTTATACCACCCAAGCGGATTTGAATTACTCCAATGCCTCTTTTTTTAAACTTGCGTCCCCAATAACGTTATGTGTAACGAGCAAGAACAACAGTCTGTCCGTCCTAGCGTGCGTAGACATATAGTATTATCTCAATAACTTGGCTAATAATTGGACTACCATATATTTTAAAACATATTATTTCTCAGGAGACACTAACCTATCCTAATTTATGATTTTTATGGTCAGTTTCATTATGGTTTAGATTTTCAGTTTTGTCACTGTCAATTGTCAAATATAACTTTTACACAAGTCAACCATCTTCCCCCCCCCCCCCCCTCATTCTCTATCATTTTTCCATTCAAATAAACCAACTAGTTGTGTTACGTCAGAAGTTTACCAATAGGAGGAAATTGAAAACTGTCTGTGTGTTTATATCGTCTGGCTTTGCCCACAGCGTGCATATAGTAAAGGAACCGCGTGCAGAGCGAAGAGGGGTTTTTCAAAACGTTGGCGTTAATTATTACTATCTTTTCGTTCTTACTGCTGAAAAATGTCCGAGTTACAACTAATTTAGGCGTTAAAGGTAAAAGATTACGTTAATTCAGAACGTTAGTTTAGTGTCACACTTCTGGCAGATCGTTAATTATAAGTCTTGCCTCAGTTTCGTGCAGCAGATCGGGCAAGATGTTAAATTGTTAATTGTACGTCTCGAAACCGAAACTAAAAGGCGTGTTAGATTTTTACGGCGGGTCATTTTTTTAGCATTTCCACTGCACAAAAGGCAGCGCTTTACTGGCGTTGAAGATGACAATAGTCAGACACATGCGGTCGGGTTTATTTATTATCATAGGACTAAAATCTTACTGAAATAAGCGATTATCTCACAGATTTCGCTACACACAGTCACATGATCGGAGTCAGAGTGACACAGTTTTGAGTGATGGTGATAGTCATAAAACAAAATTTCTTCCTCTCATCATTAAGGAGTCCGTTGAAGATTTCCACACTGTTGTGGAATCATCAGATGTCTATTTTGACTCGAGTGAATCACTGGTTGCTGCTGATATGTGACCAACCACATCCATGATGGATGATGTTATACCTGGCGTTATTGATGCCGAGGTTAATCGGATGTCAAGTTTAGATTGGTTGTATACTCTTCAGTCAAAACTGTATATTTGGCAGTTTGTTTTCCTTTTTTCATTGTCTTTTTACTATATGATTCTTCCTTTTCTTGTCGGAACTTCATGGATATTAATATTACTTCAGATTTTTTCTTTCAGATGCTGACATACCGTGATTTCATCTGTTATGTGCTAGTCACTGCATTGTGTTATGTGGCGGTTTTGACAATATTATTTCTTTCTTCGGGTGCTTCAGGTCGTGTTACATTATTTTCAGAACATAACAACTTCATACTTGTTCCTATACAGGAACGTGAATTTTTTTCCCCGCTACTCATGTGCCGGAGGTCTTGTTTACCATTTGTACTTATGATGAGGCTAATAATGTTGTACATTTTGATGGTCATTGTTATGTAGAATGCGAACATCTTGAGACTATACTTTGACTACTTAAATGATATTTTCTAACCTCTGACTTTGTTAGACTCTGTATTGAATAGACTATTTACAGCTACTTTTTCAGTAAATTTGATTTGTCTAAAGGTTATTGGCAAGTCCCCTTCTCGGACAGAGGAAAACCTTATACTGCTTTCGCTACACATTTGGGATTGTTCCAATTTAATTGTATGTCTTTTGGTCTCGTTAACGATTGTGTGACTTTTGTTCGCATGATGCGAACAATTTTCTCTAATCCTGATGATATAATTACCTATATTGATGGTATTTGTCTTTTCCATCAATCTTGGGAAGAACATGTTCTTGGAATTCAGTCTTTGTTGACTACTCTGCGTCTTCATCATCTAATTGCTAGACCTTCGAAAATTAGAATAGGATTCACTGAAATTTCTTTTCTTGGTCATAAAGTAGAAGGCGGTTTTCTTAAGCCTGAAGATTCCACTATCTCTATGATCTTGAATCTAGAAATTCCTAAGACAAAAAAACAGGTTTGCAGTCTTTTAGGTCTTGTCAGATTCTATAGGAAATTCTTGCCTACCGTTTCAGAAATTACTTCAGTTCTGTCTTCGTTATTAAGAAAGAACTCTCCAAATAAGA